>JAHNZQ020003149.1:1870752-1933455 GCA_019155205.2 Gracilaria vermiculophylla
ATGCACTTGACGGACTTGCTACGGCATATTTTGGCCGTAGAACAACTCGACGAGGATAGCGACAATGATATCGATGAAGGTAGTGACGAAAACAGCAGCGATCTATCGGAGCAGAGTGATTAGAATGCATTTTTCGTACCATATAGTACCGAAACACCTTTATTATCATAACTTTGCCAAATTAATTGCGGAAAACGTGTATGAGAGCTCTAAAGACGTGTTTTTGTATGCTCTATCATAATATGATAAGGCATAGGTGAAGTTTTTTTTCACCCTCGATGGTGTCGCGAACCGTTAAGAAGTTTAATATGAAATTTTAAAAGAGAATGCAAACAACATTTGACATTCATCTCATTTTGAAAATCTTTTAAGAAGAACCTACTGTGAAACATTGTCCGGAGAGAAAACTTGTTCGATCGGTAATTTATTTAATGCTCGGAACAAGACCTGATCTTGCGTATGCTACAGTTGTTTTCAAGTAAAATTTGCGAAAAGTATTGTTTGCATCAATAAAGAGCTTGCAAAAGAGATATGCGTTATAAAAAGAAAACAAGGAATTATTATCTTCTGTACAAAGTAAGGTCAGAATATAACTTGGAATTAGTTAGTGACGCAATTCTGGTAAATGAACAGTCTAGAAAACCAATTTCAAGAATTGCATCCTTTTTCGGAAATGGTTTACTGTCATGGAGCAGTTGAAAACCAAATGCGCGCCTATATCACCTACAGAAGCAGAATTAATTGCACTGACAGAAATAGTTATAGAAAAAAAAACTGGTTACAAAAAACACTCAAAACGTTTACCTCAAGAAATATCAAAACTCATCAAGTTTATTTTGACATCCAGTCTATGAGTTTTGATTTCTGAAATGTAAGGAGGGCACGAAACGTCAATGCATATTGCAATAAAACATTTTTATGTTCAGAACTGTGGGGAACAAAATGAAGAGGAGATTTTATACCGTTCTACGGATAGCATAGACTGTTTCAAAAACATAGGAAATGCTGTGAAATCTCATAAAAATACCAATGTATGTTGTAAGCCCACAAAAATAGGTTTTAGAAAAGAGTAAAGTCAAAAAACCGTTTCAAAATCATATGATCATCCATAAAACTTCTTTACTGCGCGACTTTCAGTAGACTAATTTGCATCCGTTTTGTTGTATAAAGCTAATACATCATTTCGGCATCGAGTTAATGAACGTTTTCACACTGAAAACTGTTAGAGGTGTTTAGCAATTTTTAATACAGTGTTTGAGTTCCAAAACTGTCTGAAATTGCCTTTCATGAGCACAAACCATGCTTTCCAGCAGTCTCCAAACGTTTTCGATGGGGTTCAGATCTGGTGTGCGCGCTGGCCACTCTAAATAAGATACCTCTGACTCCTGTTGCCAATTTTTAACTAATGATGCAGTGTGTAGAGGCACATTATTCGGTTGGAAAATGAAAATTTCTTCATGCAAAAATAAACCAAAAGATAGCAAATAATTATATAGAAATTCTCGATATTTTTCCGCGTTCATGGTGGATTCGATAATTGCAATTTTAGTCAGACCTTTTTTGAAAGTGCCCACCCGGATCATCACAGAGCCTCCACATGCATACCTTTTATAATGGTCATGATAATCCTAACAGAGATCGTGCCAGTAATATTTGGAGCAATCTGGTCCACCTAAAATACACTTTTACTCATCGGTAAATTTTACATACCCCAGGTTTTCTTCCAGTAGATGTTTCCGGCACACCAGTCAACGCTCCTTTGCTTGTGATGATCTTGAAGAATTAACGTTTTCTTCATTTGCTTATATTTAAAGAAAATTGTGTTGGTTATCTATTGTCATATAGTTGATTTAACAACTTTGAGATTGAGATTTATTCCAATTGTTGAGCACGAACCTTTTCCTTTGCAAAATTTTATTTTCCTTTTTCTTTTGTCTGCTGGAATCAGCTTCTTAGGGCGTCCTGGAGATCTTTTCAATCCATATAGAGTCGGAAGTTTTAGAAGAGTAGCAATTGTGACCTTAGAACGCTTCCATTTTTGAGCGATTGCACTGTTATAGTGATTCTCGCCGTGTAACTTTATGACTTGAAGCTGTTCTTGCTTCGAAAGTTGAGGACCTCGAGCCATTATTGCTCAAAAGAAGACGGTGTATATATTTTTTGGAACTACTCTGTGTAGACTTTGTGCAAAATCTAGCCTACAGTACAGTTTTGGCGTACTTTTTAGGTGTAATATGTTTTTAATACGCACTGTATGACAACAGAAAGTTTTACAACATCTTTGTCAAAAACTAATCATTGGAAATGTATGGAAACCTAGGACTAAAGCAGTATCACATTAACAACGGTCTTAAGAGAAGCTCTAGAAGCTTCTTTAAAAATAAATAGAAACTGCCTCCGTCTAGAAAGTTCTAAAAGGTTTTTCAGAAGAACCGTATTTGCAGTTTTAATCGTATATGATAGGCGCTGATTTATTTGACCGGGCTGTCGCTGGGTGGGGATTTAATCGACTATGCGACAATGAGCTCGACGTGGGGCTCTTGGTGGTCAATGCTAGATTGGTTTTCGCCTTCATCTGGCTTCTATGTGAGACCGGAATTCTTCAGGGTTAAATTCTCGGCTCAGCCCATGATCCAAACATTTCGCCACACACCAACATTGACAGATAGAAGAAGTTCGGCTCCGTATACTGCATAAAATATGCTGAAAATCAATAATCTTTGACAGAGATCCGGAGCAGTATTTATGCTTTAGACATGGATAGGGATAAAATGCCTCTGATGCTGTGATTTTGTGTGTGGAGCACAAAGATTCACATCTATTCCTTCCTTAACCGCACAAAGACCTTCCGCGAACTATGCAATGAAAACAAGCAATGAAACACCGCACAGAAAAAAAGCAGCGATGCATCTTCATCAGCACTGCCGAAATATTTTTCCGATTACGAAGGAAAAAATTGAAAAGGAGTGACCAATTTGTAGTGCTGTTCAAGGGAAAGATAGATTGTTGTCTGTAAGAATTACTATCATAAAGTAGGACTTTGCTTAGAGTAGGGACTACAGTACGCATCAGGGGCATCGCGGCAGTACTGGAAGGCACGGTGAAATATGTCGCGGTATGGCGCGTCGAAGCTGGTAGCGCCATGCTCATCAAAGCACACGGCGTCACAGCTATAAGCGCATGGGAACGAGCTAAACACATGTCGCCGAGTCGATGTGCGTACACACAACCAGCAGACAGCAAAAACCATTGAGTTTACCACCTACATGCTGACATAAGACATAAAAATCGCAGACCTCCCATAACGTCAAAGATGTCTGGCCACACTCGACACAAGTTCTGTGTTCCACTGTTCTTCTTCTATGTACTTAGAACGCCATATATATGTGTTTTAAGGTATTAAGGAGACACAAAAAATAATCAAAGGTTCAAAAAAGCAAGCCTGGACACGCCGTCAGCAAACGATGGGTAGGGACAGAAATTCATCCCTCTTTCAACCGCACCGACATCGCGAGTCAATACTAAACCAGAGCGAACACGATGCTGCGATTATAAACATTTTCCGGATAATAACTGATGTGTCTCCGGCAAAATCGGAGATGTACCCTTCGCACCTTTACTTTCTTTAATTCTGAAATATTATAATTTGTTGCAATGTGCGGAATCGAGACGTGGAACCCAGCAACGGCATTGTTAACGTTGTTTGTTGAAGAGTGCAAGAGCAAAATATGAAAGCACAAGTTTGAGCCAGCGAGCTTTGTACGAAAGATACGAAAGACGGCTGGAAAACAGGAACACAGAGTTGTGTTCTGGTTGGTTTACGTAACTAATTATTCCAGCGTCTCATCTCAACCTCGGCTCTTTTACGAGCGATGATACCGCGCGACACCTTTTTATCCTCAGCTGGGCCTTTTTATGCTACCGCATTTCTAGCCAACCGTGGCTGTCGGTATTTTCTGTCAATGTTTCTCTCTAATAGGAGCCTTGAATAATGTCATGGATCGATCGATATCAGCAAAAGCCTCCAGCTCGGCGGTTAGCTACAAAACTCTTCTACATCAAATGCCCTGGAAAATCAAAAATTTGTCGTTTCAAAAAATGCCTCCAAAGTCTCGGTTTTCTTTCCAACAGCAAATCCAGTAAGAACGAGCTGAGAGCTCCATCCTTTCACGGAATATCTTACGACCCATTCCCTTTATATTTAACTGACATAGGCGTAGAAATAATCAGCTTTCAATACAGTTCGCTTTTGTATATATCCTATGAGTTCCTGAGTTAAAGCAGTTCGTTGAGAAGAGATCAGAACCCAGTTCCAAATTTACGCTAAATCAACACACCGAAACACTTTCCTAGGTCAAACCACAACGCTCAGAAATATTGACGAAGAGGACCTCAACAGAACTTCACAACAGTTCTACGGTGCAGTACTGCTCTGCTGCCCTATACAAACGAAGCGTATGGTTTGACAAATTGCAATTCAAGACAGAACGTCTGCTTTCTTCCAAACACGTACATCTTCTTTACATAATCATGTTCTATGTTGACCAAACGAAACCTTGTAGAATGGAAAACAGTGTCAATAATAAAACTGCACTCCTCTCAAGCACGTAGACCCGACATTCAACAGTTTCAAACGGGCCGCCAAAAATAGCAAACTTTGTGTAACGCCAGAATCACCGTCTGTTTCACAATCACCCCCGCCTTGCCTAATGTAAGTACCACAATTAACAACCACGTGGAATGCATTACCCGGTGCCCATTAAAGCTCTCCACGGAACTCGTGATTGTAAACCTTAAAGCAGACAGCGACATAAATTCAGATCAAGTACCCAAAAAAACTGGAAATCTTCGGAGAATGTATATAAAGCACAGAGCAACGTCCAAAGATCAGTCATATTCGGAATCAATGCTACTTATGCAAGGGAATAATATTGTATTTGGGGCCTTCCTGGCGCACTTCGGTCACATTCTCCAAACACTTAATAATTATGTCTTTAATCCATTTAAGTCGGACATATAGCGAAAGCTCCATCGCGTAGCTAGAGTGATGTTTGTCATTGACCTCTGTGAAATTTTTGATGCGCTGACTGTTGCGCTCTTCGATTCGTTGACTATAGGGATCATTTGTAGAGCGTTTCAGAAAAAGGGATTGCGGATCCACAACAGAAGTCCTCCAGACGTGAACGAAACTGAACTACTTAAAAATTTCCAACGTGAACAACGCGTAAGTATCCATAGATACTTACGCGTTGTTCACGTTGGAAATTTTTAAGTTACCATGGATAACCTTGCCAAGACGTACTTAATAAGCTCTTGAAGTCTGGTGATGGAGTCTGAGGCCGAAGAGAGTTGCAGAGTGGGAGTAAGCAATTCAAGTGGGGGTCTTTTGACCCCGAGAGCGGTACTGAACACTTTACAAGCAAAGACCAAAGGCAGTCTTTGCTTTGAAATTTCTGCAGAGCTGCGCCCTCTTATTGAGCTTGATTTGCGCAGTGATACGCAACTGAAGCATATGGCTGAGACTCGCAATCAGAGGCGCCAGATTGCAGCTTCTCGCTCTGGCCAAAAGTGCGCTTGGAATTTCGTGAATGAAAATGAGTTGATCTTAAGGTCAGCAGATGCAGCGAGCGATGGAAGGGGAACTGAAGTCGACGGATCGTTGTTTGATGATCCCATAATCTTGGAATGTTTGAGTTCTGAAAGTGTTGTTTACCCTCATAAATGTTCTGTTGGCACCGAAGCCGTCTGTGGACAAGAGCTTGTCACACGCGACACATTGCAGTTTTATGCGAAAGCAATACCCTTTCGGGACGCTACGGTGTTTGGCTTACTACGACATTTGCTTTCTGTTCTTGATATCAGAATCAGATGGAGGAGAAGCTAAGACACTCGGCTTTTATATGACGTATAGAACGTCTAGAGTAGTGCAGGAAAAGAGAAATCAATTTCTCTTCACTTACTTAGTTCGAAGTCAAATAAGATTTCCGACACATTTGAAGTACAACAGGTTCAGAGATAATCTATACCATACAAAAAAAGCCGTGGTGTGCGTATGGCAAATTTCGCTTGCCGAAAAACAGAACAGGGACCAAGAAAGAGGTCTCTCTCATCTCCCTTCTACCATCAGATCTGCCGATCAGAGGGACTTTACTTATGACAGAAACTTTTCTAATTCACGTCTGGCAACGTAAACTGTCATCCACCGAGCTTTAATTTGAAGCCAAGATCTGTAAGCCTAGATCTGGAACAGTACGCATCTGCGCATAATGGCGAAGGGCTGGGACGTGGCTTGCGCTGTTCGTAAAGTTGTTGTCAGTAAACATTTTCTCAGTGACGATGAGTCTTTTTTGATATTCGCATTCACATTTGTATTTCTTTACGACAGTCTGTTTTGACTCTCGTACTATTATTGCTTTACGAGAGCATGCTTACTAGTTCTACGTGCTCTCATATGTTATTTATTTCTATAAAGTGAGAGCAACAAGACCATCACTGATGGACTTGGGGGCTCTCAGCTGTTTTTTGTCTTGTTTCCGACTGAACAATTTCTCTGAGAGGTTATGGGCGCAGCCAATGCTAGCCTGCAAACTCGTGGTTACCTCTAGTTCTCCTTCTTCAACTTTTTTACTGTCGTGTGTATTATAAATAGGTGTAGTACAGAGCTTAGGATAAACTTGAGTAAACGCACTGTTGTTTTATCTCGATGAATCGGCCTGACGTCTATCATTCATCAAACCTGGTCTGCAATTCTTTCTTATATAGTGTTCACATAATGTTCTATAGTCTTCTAGAACTTCTAATAGTTTCTATCATAAAGCATAAAATTCTTCTACATAATTTCTTCTATAGAACCTTCTAGAAGTCTCTTGATATTAGCAGTTTCTAGTTGCTTCCTAGAAGCTTCTAGATGATTCTAAACCAGTGTGTACAAAGTCTTGTTTTCCATTGGTTTTTCACAATGGACTCTGATGCTTGGAAAATCCGAATCCCGCCTTTTGATGAAAAGCATGGCAACAAATTATGGAGAATTCGTATTGAATCTGCTTATCACGCGAAGGGCAGTGGGGAGGTCCTGAATCAGAATAGAAATATCTTCACTAATGATGAAGAAAAGAGAGACCAATGGGAGATCTTCAGGAAGAAAGCAAGTGAACTCATTGTATCCGCTCTATCAGATGAAGCTCTGCGCGTTGTGCAAAGTGAAATTGGAAACCCATGCAAAATTTTGAAGAGACTGGATGAACGATTTGCATTCATCTCAACTGCATCCCGAAATGTTGAGATGTGCGAACTGCTCAACATGAGATACTTCGACATTAATCAGAACATGGACCGACACATAGAAAAAATGGCTTCTGTTATCGACCAACTGACTGCAATTGAAGCGAAACAACCTGAAGAGCTTACAGTTGCTCTGTTAGTTTCATCTGTCGCAGCCTAGGAACTCAATCCAGTATGTGCAACAATCAAGACAATGTCTACTCAACAATCCAAATGGGAAATTGTACCGGACCGTCTCCTTGATGAAATACGAACAATAGAAAATCATCATTCCGAGCGGGTTGCTACAGCAAGACGGAAGTGTGCGATATGCAGTAAGGAGAATCATACTGCAAGTCGCCGCTATCTAAATCCATTGAATCTCAAGAATAAATCGAATTTTCATCATGAGATATCCGGAGACAGTGGCTCTGCTCAGGGAACAGAACAAATCAACAAGCAATATGAAAGATGTAGAGGTTCATCAAGCCCCCAGCAACCCAATAATCGGGTACCCGTCCCACACACTAAAGTTATGGCAGCCCGTAATCCAGGAAACCTTTTAATGTTGGACTCTGGATCCATTACCCTATTGAAATATTCCTTAAATCATCTGTCTCAAAGCCACAAGTGCATCGTAGCAATTGCTCTCGGAGACAATTCGGAGATCTCTACTACTGAGAGGGGTGTGAAACCAGTCACTTGGTCATATGAAGGAGACGACAAATTCGTTGCGCTAAGCAACACTCTTGTTTCTAGTGATATTGCAACGAGCTCATTCTCCATTCCAGCTCTGACATCCAGACAACTTGTAGTTCTTTTCCCTCCAGAAGTTGCGCTTATCAATGACTTAAAAGACAATCTACTTATAATTTGCAGTGCTCCAAGGACTTCTAATAGACTCTACTACATCTCATTGGACTCCTCAGCTCCTTCAGAGGTGCCCAATGTTTCGTCACAACCTCCCATGACAGCAATGGTTGCTCGCATTTCCGATATAAACAGTACCGACGACGGCATGGTCAGTGCACGCGATGATTGTTCCAAAAACTCTAAAGAAGACCAACCTGAGCTTCAAACATATTTAAAAGCCGTGTCATTGCGGCAGAATCGCCTGGGATACACAGCGACAAAGGTAGAAGTCAAAAAGCTGCTTTAACGACAGGTTATTCATCGGCACCTAAGTTCCAAATTTGACCGCCTACCTTGCACCCATGGCAAATTTCGCTGAGACTTTCGAGGCTTCTTAAAGTCTGCCGATAAACCTGGCCATCTCCATACCGTCATTATCTTTGTTGGGACTGAATCGGAAAACGGCCATGCATATGTTATCATAATTGTCGATGAATATACACGATATGTGTTCGCAGCTACGCCCGTCCGAAAATCGGAGGCATCAAACGTGACTTTGGAATATGTGAATTGGTTCGAATGCCAGCTCTATCAAAATATACTTTCCTTTCACCAAGATGGTGGCTCAGAGTTTTTCGAAGCTCAGTAAACCCTGGAACACAAAGGTGTTATCATCAGCACAACCTCCGCTCACAGACCGTCATCAAATGGCTCGGCTGAACGTAACATTGGTGTCCCTATGGGACCCATACGTGCCTGTTTAGGACAAGCCCACCTTCCGCTCTCATACTGGAACGAAGCCCTACTGCATGTAGTTTCCTACCGGAACGTAAACATTCACCGCAGCACTGATCGCATAACCTTCACTCATTTACGTCAAGAATTTCCGCATAATTTGAAACATCTTCGCCCATGCGGATGCTCATTCCTTGCTGAAATCAGTCCCAACAATCGCAACCAAATGAAAACTCGTGTGGTTGAGGGAATCAATCTTGGACATACCCAAGCAGGACTACATAGGATATTAACTATTCACAGGGCAATTACCACCAGACACGTGCATCTCCTTGTGGATTGAGTTTTTGGTTTCCCTTTGACTGGAATTTCGTCACCCGGTTTACTCGTATCCGTTCATAACTTTTTTTTCATCTCAGTAGGGATATGAATGTAGTGATGATAAAAATGACAACGCGACCAGTTCTGTGCACCTTGCGCGCATTCCGTCATACGTTGATGCCAATGATGAAAAATGCACTACTACACACTCCTCCGCCATTAGCAGTGGTCTCACATACTACTCAGAGCAGCCCTCATCATATGACCCTGATCTTGGCGGCTATGCATCTGTCTTTGAGGCTCAGTCACCCAATACCGTCTGGACTCTTACGGATCAACTTTCTACTTCTGGTGAGCCAATACTATGTCACTCTCTCTACTGTGCTCAATTGGTATACTGGAAGGATGCAATTTGAAAGGAGTTCGACACCATTCAAAATCTTGGAACTTACGAAGAGGCCACATCCGATCATAGACAGGCCATACCATCGAGGTTTACCTTTCGTTTCAAAAGCAATCATGAAAACAGGCCACTAAGTTTTAAATCCCGGCTTGGTGCCAAAGGAAATTTTCAAACAATAGACTTGGCCGGAAATCGACGAAGTAATTCTCGCAAATATATCGGCTCCTTTCTGGCCGCAAATCAAAACCCGCTGTCGTCAGATTTGCCCTCACCTTTTCATGTTACATTCCAGATAAGCGTTGCTCCACAGTGGCTGTAGCACTCCCGCCTCTCGCCATCACCAAGCTAACCGGACCGTGGCTTCGTCGTGTCCGTTCCCTGAGGCTCACGCTGAGCCGCTGCGCACCCAAACACCCTGCACATCTTACAAACTGCATGCACAGCAACCCATATTCGTGACCACGTCTGCGCACGCTCTACGCCTAACATTTACACGCAAGCAGTCAGTTTTGTCTTCGTTTTCATTTTGCCGCACTGAAGCTGCTTGCCGAACAATTTTTTCCGTGACATACTTCGCGTTGCCTCTTCGACACGCATATGACCACATTGATCGTGGTTGGCGCGCTACTGAGGCTACATCCAAAATTCCAAACCCACAAACTATGAGTGACAAGACCTTGTTAGTCACCAATGTAAAGGGAACAAAAATCGTAGAGAGTGATGTTGGAAAAAAAATTGAAAGTGGTACTGGCTATTTAAATGATGAAGAAGGGGCTGGAAGGTCTATGAACTGCAATAAGAGCATCGCTTTGGAAGAAAAAGAGAAGGCATCCCAGAGCAACCCCCGCATTGGTACCCCGTCACTTGTGGAGGAAGATCCAAAATTCCGTGAGAGTCCTGGCTCTGTCGATTACCCGGTCAGAGGTATACAGAAAAGAAGGGGAGTGGTTGGTGCTGAAGTATTGCCATCTCTTGCAGGCAGCTATGGCAAACATTTTGCTTCATACTGCAAGGGGAGAAAGCGTGCTGTTCAACAAAAGATACCAGCTGTAGTGTAGAAAGCAGTCTACAAAGACGTTTTGGAGGTTACAAAGACCCAAAATACTGCAACGGGCGCAGTATTCAATGAAAAGGATCTCCCACAGAAAAGAACCTTGCAGTATGTACTACGATCTGCTCTGGGAGAAGTATCAACCGGCACAGCTGACCCAGATGCCTCTCAAAAGTTTGTACCACAAGACAATGATTTAATGCAACGTCTTAAAAACACTGAGACATTCAACAAGAAAAAGATGTTGACGTTTAGAGAACAACTCGCAAATGGCTCTTTAGTGTCCGATATTGGTGCAGCGACCGAAAAAATTGCAAGCAACAACCGCCTCAATGAGACATACACTAGAACCCAACGTCAGAGTAAACGGGAATTGATGGAGAATGCGGTCGATGCAGTTTCAAGTATGGTCGACGTGATTGAGGCAAAGTGTTCAGACTTAACACGTGCTGTGCTGGAGCAGACGAAACTGCAATCAGAAGACGTCAGAAACCGCCAGGAGCTTCGTAAACTTCAGATAAAGACGCTCGAGAGTGAGGAAGTGGACAGAAAGATGAAGCGTCTGATACTACTGCGAGACCAACAAGTCATAACAGGCGAAGAATTTAAGGAAAAGATGAAGGCGTTCGTACACTTTTAGCCCTGCAATTCACCCTCATTCGATTCGAGTTGTTGGAGACTTAAACTGAAGTCCTGGCGTCTTCGATGAAGAACGTTAGTCAAAATAGCTGCACTTTCGAACATGAGAGCAAATGACGACCGACGGTTAGGACATGTATCTAGAAACCTCTTAAAAAGCAATTTCATTCCGCCAATTCCCCACTCTACTCTCACCCAGTATCCAGAATGCAATTTGTTGAATGCTCGCATGACTGGGTCTAAATCCACGCCTGCTACCTCACGTGCGTCAATCCGTCGCAGAATAAAGTGGTTTAGTCCCAAATACCCAGGGTCACCCAGCAGATACTCTACAGGATAAGGCGAATTGTGATCTACAGCAAAGTATCGCTGCCAGTTGCGTGCTAAATCTGAGTCACGTAACACGGAGATATCATGAAAAGAACGCGCTTAACCTGCAGCAACAAACCGAAACAAACCGTTGTGATCAATTACGACAGCGTTATTAAAACAGTACATCTCCTTACGGCCGTTAAAATATGCACGATGATAAGCGCTCCTTGGTCGCCGTATTTTGCAGAGCGTACCATCAACATATCCTAAACACCCTGGAAAGAAGTGGTTACTGTTGCGCATTACTGCTCTTTGCTCCGATGTAGGCCACTTAATTTGTGCTGCCATGACCTCGTTAATAAAGCTGCAAATGAACATGCAGTCGTCTCGGAGAGACGTTCTGCTGTGGTTCCAGCACGATGCCTCTGTGTGAATACTGTTGCAACCACGAAGATAAAGTATAGTCGCCAAAAATCTCTCGCGGGAAGAAAGCTTGCATTTTCTTCCAGCAGGACTTGCACGCACCTCATAAGTATGGCGGCTACACAAAGCAATAACGGGACAGACAACTTGGCCCCGGGAAGAAATCTGTGTTCACCTTGATGAGCGATACGTGAGCATTGATAAGATTATCTAAACGGCTTATCTTTGGAATTGAGGGATTTACGGAGTGGTCTCCGTTGTATTCGTCATGCAGATCGTCCATCAGTAGCAAAAATAGCTCCATAACTGAACGACACGCCATAAAGAGAGTCATCGCGTGCGAAATAGTTGCTATTCATATAGTTCCAGTGTGCAACAAGTCATCATCACTATCCATGCTGAAGCCACGGGCCTTCAGAGGATTCCAGAAACTGAGTGAAAACTGGAGAGCAAGTAAGGAATTGCGACTTAGTAGATGAAAAGAAGTCGAGGAAGTGGTGGAACGGCGGTGATGAGGTTGCGGTGGACTATTGATTGAGATGGGGTTTGAGTGAGTTCAGATTAGGCTCGGTGGGAGGTGGCCTCAGAGCAGAAAGAGCGGGGGATATGAGACTGATTGAGGAGGACAAAAGTGCTGGGAGGCGCGTGATGTGCCGGTCAAAAGGGGCCATCTACGATCAGCCGAAGCTAGAGTACCAGAACTCGTCAGTAAACTCGCAAGACCTCCAGTTTGGAGGTGTTTGCGAGTTTTTCCAAACTGGCGATGTAGAAAACTTGATTGATGAAAACTAGCCGTATGAAAAGCCTAATAATGTCCAGATTTATGTATTTGCGGCCAGGTCTAATGTACAACAAGAGTAGTCTTTACGCTCCACTGTTGAAATTTGATCTTTTCCGGGTTTTGATGGCCCTTCCTATCGCCATGGAATGGGACCGTCAGAATTTTGATGTGAAAAATGCTTTCTTGCAGGCATCCATGCCAGCGAATGAACCCATCTGGATAAAGCTATCCGTAATTCCTAACGTAGCGGAAGCCGAAAGACGTGTTGTGAAACTTGTGAAGTCTCTGTACGATAGTATGAAGAGACCAAGACTATGGTATGAAAATTTTTCTCACTACCTGTTTTTTAATGGACCAAGAGAGCCCCAACCTGCTCCTTGTGTATTCATTCACGGATCTGGTACCCACACTGTCATTAAACTGTCCTATGTAGATGACCTAAGCATCTTTGGACTTCCCAAACAAACTACCTGGGTGAAATCGGAGCTCTGCAAAAGTAATCAAGTATCAGGTTTGGGCATGACTCATATTTACTTACGTGTTTCTATTGCAGAAGAGACAGACAGCATTTTTCTCCATCAACGCTCACTTATCGAGAAACGTATCCGTAAAGCTTGAATGGGCACCGCCACTTCACTGCCAAACTCATTGTCTTAATTTCACTGCTTTTGAGACCGTGCCACAATCCCAGATCCAACTGACTCTGAGTAAATGACGTAAATTAACAAAAAAAAGTGCTCGGCTCTCTGATGTACGCCCTGTTTATGCCACGGCAGTCTCAATGTTGAGCTAGTATGCTTCACATCCACACCCAAAACACTGGCGGTGCACAAAGAAGGTCATTCTGTATATGATTCGTACCAAGCATTTCGGCTTGCAGGTACCTCACAATGTCTCTATGGCTTTCAAGTCGTGGTCTGAGGCTCATTGGGGTCGTATTTTAGACAAGCGTCAGTCCAGGGGGGTTCTTAATCACAGTTGGAGATATATATGTCATTTGGAGCTCAAAACTTTAGAAGTCTACCGCGCTGTCTACAACTGAAGTGGAGTTTTACGCAATTTACGAATGTACCGAACAGAACAGCTGGTTGAGAAACATAATTAAAGAACTCGGACTTCCGGTAACCTATTTTGTTGTGTTCTTTTAAGACAATCTGGGAGCGAGCTCGTGAACGCGAACCGATTTCGATATGCGCAATGTCAAGCTCGTTGAACTGCAACAAAATCATACGTCTGATAAAGTGAACAATGGACTCGTTTTTATTTGTAGTGCAAAAGCCCGCAAGCAGGAAAAGCACATGAAGACGTTCGAATTTTCCATTGCAGTGGAACATCGGCGGTAGAGCCTTCTCAAGGGAACAACACGAAATTGTCGGGTGTAAGACCGAGGTTGCCCCGGCAGCACCTGGCGGGCGAGGTATAAGAAAGATCCGCATTTTGGTGGGTATCTGAGTGTGTGGTGCCTCCTTGGAGGAAAGAGATTGGAAAGGAAGAGGAAGCGCGGGTCACGAGATCCGCAAGGTAGAAAATGTACCACGGAGGTGGGAAAAAGGAAGGTAGCTGTTAGGCCAACAACTGCGATCCGTAAAAGTCTTTGTACAAAGAGCGAGCACAATGAGACAGGGAATATACCCAAGTATGAGTACTCTCAGCGAAGAAGGCGGATGAGCAACCGTACAATACGAGGTATCCCTCGCGAGTGGCATATAATTATGTAAGCGGAAGACTTAGAGCCGAAACCTTGGTTCCTTGTACTGCCGGTGGCGGTGGTAGCGCCAGTGCCCCTGAAGTACTGTAGGGCTAGTTAAACGAATAGGAAAGTTCTAAACAAGTAAATGCCCGGCCACTTGGGCCACCACCTGTGCAATGTCCGAAGCACCGGTCGTACCGTGAGGTCCCCATGTCGCACGTACAGGACTCGTGCCGCCGGCCGCTTGCGTCGGGCTTACTTTTATTAGCCTACCAACACGAGTTTCCCGGTAACAGTCCGTATATGAGAATAACCCCGAAACCGGGCGTGCACTTCATTATGAAACATGTTTCATCACATGAAAACCAAACTGACATGATTACCAAGTATTTCGTTGGTGATCTGTTCTCTTACAACGAACAGCTTTGCATTGATCTCCCATAGCGGTCGAATGGGCGTCTGAGTGACCACAAGTCTTTGTGAGATATTCGTATTTATATTTGTGTTGCTGTATGAGAAGCTGTTTTGAATCTCGTACTTTTTTGTTATACCAGATCATGTTTAATAGTTCTATATGCTCTCAAATGCTATCTATGTCTACAAAGTGAAAGAAACGAGTCCACCACTGATGGACTTTGGGGCTCTCAGCTTTTTTTCTCTTTTATCGATCTAAAGAACCTCTCTGATAAGTACTGGTGCTGTCGCAATTCATTCTCACCCCACTTTACCCTTTAGATTTTCAGTAAATTTGTTTGATTGCTGAATGATCGTTTTTGAAAAAGCGTTATGAAGAGTTTTTCCTTTGTGTAACATGAGCGTTAAGCAAGTGCTGGTTGAGCTTTAGCACTCCATTACAGAATCGGTGAAGCTGACCTTTCCCATAATAATACCTATTTGACAGGCCAATTATGATGATATTCGGCTGATATTTATTGGTACAGTTTTGTCCATACCATCATTTTGGAAGTTTTCGATTGCACACACCATTGCTTCATAAGCTTGATGCTCGCACATACTACAGCTCCCGAGTCACATTAGTGGCCATCCAGTATGCCGCCGATCATTTACGATTGTGTTTTGATAGGCGCATGTGAGAAGCAATGTATATTATACCAAGTTAGTGGTATTTTTTCTTTCTTTAGCATAGATGGTATGATGTGAAGTACGCACTGCATGGTGCTGTGCACCTATAAAGCTTTCAAAACTTCCCCATTTTTGACATTTTTTATGTGAACCACCACCCCATAGCTTACCGCATTGCCATACTTTTTAAGCCTCCAGAGTTCATGATGTTTGGGAACTCTCACTCTAGCTGGGTAGGCCACAAAAGATCCCTTAGCGTCTCAACAAAGGGTCCCGAACAGGTCTAAAATAAACTTCAAGTCCATGATAAGGCCTTTGACATCTCTTCAAGTGCTCACATGGTTATATTTCCTTCAGCTTTTCTTTCCATAAACATGGAGCAGGCTTTGACGTGCAAAGCACGAATTATGGGTCCAACTGTGGGAAGAACTTTCAAGATGCCTTGGGGAGGATAGATCGGCTATGCCGCAAAAGTTTTCGCTGACGAGGGAGGGAATGCCTGCTTGTTTGGTACAGTATTACAGAACGCAACTAGTTCTGCAATGTCCACACATAGCGAATACCATTCCCATAGAATTTTCTTCCACCTTGAATTTTTTCGGTTTTTGTTAGCTTGCATCACATATAGTCTGTTTCATAATCATATGCAATTGACTTTAAAGTAGACTAGTCATGATTTTGGTACTGTAAGACTACAATATTCAGTTTTAAAATATATTCAAGTCCAAAAACCGTTTCAAAAACATAACAACTTTATCAACCTTACGTTTTGACTTTGACGACCCAGTAACTAATCGTTTCACATTTTTGCTGAAAAACGCTAATACAGCGTTCGGGTAATGAACTAGTGTAGTCATTAATTGTATAAATTGAAATAGTCCCCCAGAAAGTCTTCATACAATTCTTCACGTCACAAACTGTGCTAAACGGCCATCCAGGGCCATGAAACATTCCCGATAAAAACTTCCATATGTATTAAATGGGGTTCAAGTCTGGTGAGCGCGCTGGCAATTTTATCGCTTTTACGTTTTCTTCTTGTTGCCAGTCGGAAACTATTTTGGTTTTGTGTAAATGTGCATGATCTTGTTGAAAAGCAAAATTTTGTACGTGTACAAAATATCCATAGAGTAGCTTATAATTATAAAACTTTTCTTGGTAGCATGCAAAATCCATGATGTAATCAATAAATGCAATATCTGGTTTTTTTATTCTGTGTTACACGCCCATACCATTGTAGAATCTTTTTCATAGTGTCTCGCTTAAAATACAGAGCGTTTATTTCTGAGATAATTCCATTATAATTTAAAACAACGATGACAGTCCAAGTGCAATTTCTGTTCGTCAAAGAAATTGAAAGTGTTCCATTGATCTTTCACTCCTATGCTATGCAAAAGGCGAACTAAAGTACAATTCTAGCGCGTTTTTGAGGCGAGATATGAACTTAAAACGCACTTTGTATCCGCGAGAAGAATGACGCTTCGCCAAGCCATTAAGACTCAGCGCCGAACTCAGATGAACTTGATGTAGAAGGCGCATCGACATCGAAATATCATCTAAATACTGGGACTGCGCAGCAGTGCAACTGACACTGCTCTGTAGCACAGCCACTACAGTACAGTGCGTTTCAAAATTATATTATCCCTAAAAAGTGCGTCAAAACTGTACTGCAGGCTAGGTTTTGCACATCGTCTACGTAGAATCGTTTCAAAAAGCTATGCAAATCGTCTTCTTTTCAGTAGAAATTGCTCGTTGTCCTCCACTTTTGAAGTGAAACGCTCTCCAGGGAGGTTTTTCCTGGCATTTTGCCGACTCACCAGATTCCGGTTAGGCCGTATAAATGAAAACGGTTACAGACGTGGGCGCGATTCACGTCCGTTCGCGCGTTGGATCCCGGAGTAGTCGCCTCGGTGCGTGTCGCGCGACGTGGCACGGGCGCGACAGCCGCGCGCGGACCGATGGCTACAGTATGGGCGCCGGCTGGCACCTGCCTTGCACGGTTGATTTAGTATTTTCTGCTATTTTACTTATTTAGTTATTTCGGCCATTTCGGTCCTGGAGCTACAGTGCTTAGCGCGGCGACACTTCGGCCGTCGCGCCCAGTAAACCGCACCAAGCGGGATCTTCGGTTTGAACGTGCCGCCCACGCGAGTATCTTTCTCCACCTTGGAGCAGTATGCCGTGGACTACGGAAGTCAACCGCATGTGACGCCGGAAACCATTGACTGGACTATTCTTCCCTTCTTTCAGGTTCGTCCTTGTACGCGGTGCTCCCCACTGGACATATGGTCTACCCCTCTCGGACTACCTCCGCCAACCTCTCAACGCGGCTTGCCCGATAACCGCACGGCCCAATATACTACCGGGCCGCGCTGAGATAGCCCGACATATTACAAGGAAATCTCACCGTACTTACCGAAACTGCCTCAATCACAGGACTTTCCGGATCTCCAATTTCTCCATTCGCCCTCCTCCTGCACCCGTTGCAATGGCTTGGCCCAGGAGCTACGCCCAGCTTGTGTGTAGTACAGTGGCTCTTAAGCAAATATGGTGGTGTGGCTTTGTGGCGTGATATTCCTAAGGAGGTCTCGTATTTTATTAACTGAGCCACGTGGTGCATAATTCTGCCCGCGAGCGCTATAGTATCCTAAAAGGACGGTAGAATTTAAAATTGTTTTAATTAATTGGTGCCGGTAGTTACTACAGTAGCGAGACCTGCCGAGGCCGGCTCCCGGCTTGATACTTAATTTGCAGATCGAGCACCACCTCTTGGGAAGTAAAACCAAGCACCCTTGAGTCATCATCTACTTTTCCGGTTGGAGACTCTTGTCGATCATCCTTAGGTTTCTTAGCTTCCGATCCCCAGGTCGCATCATAGCTGCGCCTGTAGGAGCATTGTCCGCCCAGTGGACCTCCCTCTCTGCTTGGTGTTTGCGGATCCCCTTTAAGATTTCTCCCGGCCCCTACAGCGAATGCCTGAGACCACATTTAGGAACACACACCTTTGGAGTCAGCAAAACTCCTAACGGACGTTGTGCTCTGCTACCTCCAAAGGAGAACTGACAGTACCACATCATGGGCCTCGCCCGAGGAAGGCTCTGCCCCTGAACCACCTTGTGAGTGGGAGGTTCGAACATCCTTCGTGGTAATTCACCCTTTGGGGTATTGCAATACAACTTTCGAAGGCGAAAAAGCTATTATGCATCAAATTAAACTCCAAATAAAACTCTAACAGTGCTTTCACCCAAACAGTGAAGTGGTTTAGAGTCACATTTTCTCCTTTCTTCGAACACTCGACTCTCAATGGATTAAAACAATCTCCAAGACTCTCTTTTAAAGGCTCAGTTAAACAGAAAAAAGAGGAATAGAACGCAAGTGGAATAAGGAAAAAGTGTCATACAAAACAACGTGGAATAAATCTTAATCTCAATCTTTGAAAATCAACTATGCGGAAGGAAATAAACAATAAAACTTTTTTCAAGTATAAAAAACACAGTGTTATTTATCCTAGACAATCATAAGCCAAATAACATAAAGGGCTTGGCTGAAAAGCATACTGGGGAACGGAATGGGAAAATAGTACTTTTACTGATAAGAAAAAGTTAAATATGGATAGACCATATTGCTCAAAAGTTTATAGAAATACTCTTCGTGTGCAAAGCTCTGACATTTGTGCCAGACATTACGCTGAAGGGTCAGTAATCGTCTGAGATGGAACATTTTAAAACCATCTCATAGACATTGCATTTATTGTAACAGCCATGAATGAAGAAAAATATCCAAACGTGCTGTGCAATCATTTGCTTCCATTTGGGTACTATTTTTATGCAACAAATCTCAATTTTCAGCAAGATAATGCGCCAGCACACACTGCGTCTCTAGTCAATAATTTAGTACAGGAATTGGATGAATTGCTTTTACAGTTGCTTGCGCGCTCGTCAAATGTGGACCCATTTGAAACGTTTTTACGATTGATTGCCTGCTATGATAGTTTATGGGCATAAACGGCGATTTTAGAAAGTTTTTGAACTAAAATCCGTATTTTAAATTGCTGGAAATCTACCACCGTTACAACTGTGGAATTGTACATCAATTCTATGTCAAAAAGTGGCATCACCGATATAAAGCAGAAAAGATGCAAAATAAATAATTGATTGTTTCACAGTAAATATTTGTTTGTGATTGACATATGTTTTTAAAACGATTTTTGGATTTCAAGTTCTTTTCAAACCTATTTTTGTAGGTGTATAGTAGACGTTTGGTGGTTTTTTTTTCATTTCACAGCATGCCATAAAATTTTGAATCATTCTGTATCTACTGTGATTTACCAATTTTTGGAAGCGATACCAAGGCTTGTCAAAATGTAGCACGCGCCTGGTGAGCGTCGCAAACCAACAAATCGCCAAGTAATCACAGAATATTATTCAAATCAAACCTCGAGAGTTTCATCATATGATTTATGAGCAAAGCACTTCTGGGCGTTTTTCTTCGTTGAGTTTTTACATGTAATATTTCCTCGCGATCAGTTTGGTCTCTAATATCTTATCATGTAAGCAAGTGCTTACCAATATATAAAGCCATTCTTGTCATTGATGTCTATTCATAAACAAGTGCCTTAGGGTTTCCGTTATTTCTTCTCTTCTTTTAACTTCTGTGGCAACGTTGCTCCATACGTAAGTCACGGAAGCCTTTTGACACTTGCCAAATTTTATATCCGAAGAGGAAATCTATAAAGCACTCATATCCGACCGTGGGCATCTATATGAAACTTATATTATCGAGTACATAGGCTGAAGTCTAAGCTTAACTCCTCGAAACAGGCATACTATTTTTAGAGAGACCCCTTTCCTGATTTGTTTTGTGAAAAAATGATCTGATCGTCTACACCTGCTTCCCACGCGTGTGTCATTGTACTACAGAAGATTCGTGTCTGCGTTTTTGCCAATGCTCGTTATTGTTCCGAATACTAATAAAATTTTTAGGTGTCTTTGCAAAGTTAATAAGTCCACAACACACCTCTTTTGAGGGCAGCGAACAACATCATGCAAACAGCATCAACCACAGAATCAACTTTAGCGTGAGTAAAGTGGACTGCGGTCGCCTGCGGTTGGACGAGTGCGCGTTCGGACTTTGGGCTCGTCGAGACGACAGCGAAACGGCGGTGGTTAAATGAAGTTTACGAAAGACGCGGTGAGTCGGCTCGTGGTGGGCGATTGGGTGAGTTGGGTGCTTCCAGGAGACGGGAGGCATCGGATCGCCGGCGCTGGAGTTATAGACTTAAGCCTGCAACATAACGGCGAGCGGCGAGGATTTAACGCCAACGGCCCCTCTTTCGACAGGTTGTCTCCTGTTGCACGGCCGCGTTGAAATATCTATGCCGACGGTACTGCACATACAGTGACGTTATCACACTCACCTCTTTCAAAGACGAAGAGCGGCTCCAGCTTTCGCGGCCACGTTGGCCGGCATATATTTTTGCGCTGCAGCAAGCGCTTGGACATAGAAGAAACGTCTTCGAAGGCATTGAAGAGAGGCTCGACGATGCTCTCACATTTGTCGAGGACCTTCCATCGGACAATGACTTGACGTCCGTCAGGGCCATCTTGTAAATCCATGAGCCGAGCAACGGGCATGCCCAGCTCGGATTGCATCTCGTGATCCATGATTACGGGTTCGTCTACCCCGTCGTCACGGTAGAACTACAGACTTAACCCGTGTATCTCATAAGGATGGCTTGTGGGCAAGTCTTCGACTGGGTACAAGAAGTCGGTAAGCACTTGGTTGAACCAATGGGGACCACGTCAGTGAAGCCGCAGCTTATCGGCAGGGCCGTACTGTCATGTGCAACGAGTAAGAAATCTCCCTGTTCGAAGTTAGAGATCTTGCCACGTCAGGCAGACGCTCGAGATTGCTTGTGACTTTTGGCCAGCCTAGAGTGTACGATCGGGTGGAGCTTAGCGGAGACCTTGAAGAGGTTTTCAAAATATAACATGTGCTCCATCTGCGCATCGGAAACAGTGACTGGCTCGGTTGTAGAGAAGCGGAGGAAGATCTTGATTGGTGGTATCACTTCGCGTCCCAGAAAGGAGGTGAGGGGATAAAATTGGCACGCGACAGAGACGGGAAAGGGTTCAAGACCAAAGCAAAGATTGGAAGGAGGTCTGGCCATTCGTGGGGCCGCATTTTTAGTTCCGACAAGACCCCTCGAGCCACGCAGACTAACTCTTTTCCCAGTCGCTCAACTGCTTCGTTGCTCCAGGGGCAGTAGGGCAGGTTGAACCGGTGCGGCACCCCGAGGCTCTTGCAGACCAGGCGGACGACTTCGTTCTTGAAGTGTGTGGGACCGTCTAAAATCAGACCATTGAGGACACCGAAGGTGGCGCACCAGTCGATGATCGCGGATGCTGCGTTTTCGGCGTCGATTTTTTCCTAGGCGAAGAACAACTTGTAGTCCAAATGGTCGTCGTGGAGCATGAGGACATTACTTTTCCCCAGTCTTACCAAGTCCAAATTCCATGTAGTCGAACTGAAGGAGATCATTGGGCTTGGTTCCTTGGACGGCCGGGCCGAACGGACATTTTATCCTCTCCCCTGTATCGGAGTTGCAGATCGGCATTGTCGTCTGGGATCCAAGCAGCATCGGTGTCTTTGTAAGTCCAGACATGGGCGAAGAGTGTAACTCCTTCAGGAAGAGTGGAAGCATGATGGTGCTGGGTTATGGCGGTGAGAGACCGGGACGGCCACTCAAACTCCGCCGCGGGCGACGATAGAAGCTCAGGCACATGCGCAATTCGGCGGACAATGTTGGAATGTATCGTCCAGCGGGAAAAGAGGTCGGCCTAGACGTTTACGTCGCTTTTTATGTGGAAGTATGTGTAGGGGTACATGATGAGATGCATGGCCCATCGTAGGACTTTGGGCATGGAGGTGGCTGATAATTCAGGCACGACGGACATAGGTTCGAAGAGAAAGATGAGGTTGTTATGGCCCGTGTAAAGGTCGAAACCGTCGGGAGTGGCAACTATCCAGTGAATACGGTCCAAAGTGGTCAACACAGCGTATGCCTCTTTATCCAAGACTGACCAGCCAAGTTGAGTCGCGATGAAGCGGCCAGAGAAGAAGGCGAGCGGCAAGTGGATGAGCTCGGCGTGGGCCTTCTGGACATCGATGCGTGGAACTTGTGTAGCCATCCCGGACCAGGCCATGTCGGAAGCATCTGTGTATACGCAGAAACGTTTGGTGACATGGCGATGTGCGAGTGTGACCTGATGGGCGAGGGTGTGCTTGCAGGTTCCGAAGGCACCCAGTTCGTTCGGACCCCATCCCAGATTGAAGAGACTGAAATGGCTGACTGCACGCTTGGTGCTATTTTTCACAAGGTCCTAGAAACGTTCTATGAACTCGCGCAGCGGGGCCGTGAGGTCAGTGAAGTCTGGAATGCCCTGCTTGACCCATTGCAGGGCAGAGGTGAACTGTTGAAGTTGGGACCCGAAGGTCCGTGGTTCCATCGTAAGCAAGGCTTTCAATAGTCGCGGGTCGTAGCGAATACCCTCAAAGAACACAAGGTGACTGCACTAGCGGATTTCCGTGGCAAAAAGCGTGCAATCGCCGGAGTGAAGTTTGAGGTTGTACTCTACGCAGAGGGCTAAGAACCACTGGATAACTTTGAGAAGTTTTTCCATTATCCGCGCATATGGGAGGACGTCATTGAGCCAAAACAGGATGTATGGATTCAAGTCGCCGGGCATGATGCCGGCGAATGATGACTACAGGTGGGTGACGGCGTTCGTCGTTCCGTATAGGACACGCCTCGGAGTGAAGATCCCATACGGCGTTATGAACGATTGACTCTCTTGAGACTTTTCGGCAGTTTCCAGCTGCCAGGAGCTGAGTGAAAAGTCGAATTTTGCGAAGTACGTCAACCGGCTCACTTTGGTCAGTTCGTGTTCGAGGTTCGGGATCGGGGAGTGGTGCATAATGGTACATATATTCACGGGGCGAATATCGCACATTAATCTAAACTGCCCGCCCGGTTTGGAAACGAGAAGGGTTGCGCAAGCCCACATGGATGTTGGGTTCGGATACGCAAGGCCTTGATAGACGAGATCCTTGACGAACGTAACTAGGAAGTCTCGTTGCTCCTTGAGGTACTTCCAAAGACGGACCTTAACGGGCTTGGCGTCAGGGGTGAGCTCCATCTTGAGCGGCGGGTGGCGCGCTGGTGGTCCCGAGGAGAATGAAATGCGAAGATATCCACATGGCCTGCCAACAGTTTGGCGAGGCGCGGACGCTTTTCCTCCGCAAAAGCCATTTTCGAAGGCGGCTTGGAGTAAGCCGTTCATGGCGGCCTTGATGTCCTCAAGCAAGTCCGAGTCCATGGAATCCAGCAGGGGTGGGTCCGGTAACGGATCATCTTCCGCGCGTGCGCGAAAGTAGTTGACCTTCGAAAGGTCTGGATAGACCGTGGGCGGGCTGTTATCTTGGTAATTGGTGACTCATTTGAGTCGTGCGACCATTATGTGACTGACACGTTCACCCCTGACCGCTGGGAGTGACCCGGGCTGCAGTCAGTCCCGTCGAGTGTCGCCACGTGGTCATCAACCATGGTTCGTGTGTCCCCACGGAGGTTAAACAATACCAGATTGCCAACGAGCAAGTCCTCACTGGCCACTGCGACGTCCGCCACACGAAAGCGTGTATTATTGAGCGCGAGAAGACCACAGTTGAGGTGCATGACCGTTAAGGGCACGCACTACGCTCGTTAGAACGCGTACCGTCTCGGCTTCTCGTTATTCTTGGGCAGGGCAACTTCGAGGCTGACATTGTCGACGACTGTGATCTTTCCGATGCTTTTGAGTACCGTCCACTCGGGCAAAGGAGTGATCTTGTCACTGCCGTCGCCGCAACGGCCGGTTACATCGAGGCTGACCTTGGTGTCCAATACGGTCATGATGCACGACGATGATTAGTTGCCCATGTTGATCTTTGCCTTGTCTTATCGAAGGCGACCGACGCTCTTGGATGCGGATGAGGCTGCGTCACCGCCCGAAGAGACTTGTCTTCTTGTCGACCGTGCCGGACCATCACGTGCCCTGGCTGCAGCCAGCTTGTCTTTGAAGTCTTTCTTCTCTTGTGCAGATGAATGCTCGAAGTCGTCGACCCAATGCATTCGATTCTTGCACTCGAAGGCGTTCATCGGACATGGCGATGACGGGGGCCTCTTATTTCCACGGTCCTTTGAGGTCTTTAATGCGGGCTTATTCTCCGGCTTTGTCTTTGAGCCGGTGTTTGTGCTGCCGCATCCCGCTTCGAACTGACGGACACGGGGATTCCCGTTCTCGAGTTTCTCGAAAGCCTTTGAAAGGTCAAGGAAACTCTTGAAAAAAGCCCTTAAGTCCTCCTTCAGATGCTTCTTTAAGAACGAGATGTCTTGGTCAAGTCTGGTCTTGAGTTGGGCCGGCTTGACGACCGACAGGACATGACGTATGGCTGCCTTTTGTTTGGTTTCGGCAACCCACGCAATTCTGTGTTGACGCAGTATTGGCCTGTAATCGATGAAGAGCAAATTCATCCGATAGGTAGCGGACGTGACCCTTATGTCCATGTGCACGTGATTGAGAACCATGGCGCTTAGGTCCGACTAGGTCACGAGAGTTGCCAAGTCGATGGCCTCCTTCTCGAGGAAGGCGCAGAGCTTGTTGTCCGAAAGGTTTGCAACGTCCACGCAGTCGTCGATCATTCCCAGGTCCACGGCGGACCCGAGTTGCTCGGCGTCCATACAGTAGACGAGACCCACGGAACAGATCGGCTCAAGACTCATGGACGCTTCTTGAACCAGCTGTGCTGCACATGACTTGCGCTCACGGCAGTACGCATCATATGCGCGCAAGAATAAGCGGATAGACTCAGCTTCGAGACGGGCCAGAAAGGGCTGTGGTGTAGCCATACTGACTTTGTCCACTTTCACCGTTCCTGTGATGCCTCAGCTTGTCCGCATAGCCGAGGAGGATGACGATGTGTTTTCTATTGTGATCTTTGGGAGTTCCGATTGTTTTGGATGTCCCTACAGATCTAGCTCGTTTCATCCGCTTGGGTGCGGAGTAGTGATCCCTGTGGTCGCCCGGGGTTGGACGGTTGCGTGTTCGGACTTTGGGCTCGTCGAGACGAATGCGAAACGGCGGTGGTTGAATGAGGTTTACGAAAGGCTCAGTGCGTCTGCTCGTGGTGGGCTATCGGGTGAATTGGATTCCCACGGGAGACGAGAGGCATCGGGGCGCCGGCAGTTGACATATAGACTAAAGCCTGCAACAAAATGGTGCGGGGCGGAGATTTAACGTCAACAGCCTCTTTCTCGACAGGTTTTCCCTTAATTCGCGGCGGCGTAAAAAACATCTACGCCGACGGTACCGCACGTACAGTGACCGCAACACATGGATGACTCCATTTTACGTTTCCTGGATATAAACCTAGCTTATTGACAGAACCATCTCTTTGAAAGGCTTCGAGTATGCCAGTTATTTTTCTATGACTGAAGCTAAAAACGGATATTGCACTTTACAAATTTTCAGTTATCATAGTACCTTTCTTTGTATAAAATGTTTTACCAGCACTGGTATTCGGTATTCACTACGATACTCATATTTTCGGGGTTTTCAACTATTTTTTCTTTGTCTGTATTCAGTCTACCACAAGCGTGAAGTATGCAAGCGACCCCTCTTTTAGTGGATGCCGTCTGAGTATCTCGAGTATACATGCTTTGCCAAACAACTCTCAGTAATATGAAATAAAGCAACCTAAGCCTTTCAAATGAGCATGATTGTGTTGTTCTTTTAGGAAGCTAAGATGCTGATCCGCTTCTGTAAAAAAAATCAACATTCTATGTTGCATGGCCATTTTTGGGTCCTCGCAATATTTGTATAAATATTGAATGCCTTCATGATGTAGCTTTACAGTTTTTTCTCAAAAAGTCCAAAATGTGAAAAACTGGTGAATATTGCATTATGTCAAAACAGAAAATGCATGAGTGTTTATTTTACTTTTATAAGGCACAAGTAAACCAGATGTTAAAGAGTTTTTGTTTACATAAAAAGAACTGCTTGTTTTTATTTACGCAAAGAAAACAAGAGACAAGTACTTTCTTTTTGTGGAAATGGTTTTTGAGCAATGCCTCATTTTTTCTTATTTCTCTGGGTGACTTCATGTTTCTTTTGTGGTTTATCGCATCACTCATAGAAAATTATTTTTCTTGATACGCTTTCTGTTGATCAAGTTCTTAGATGGCATTTGTTAGAGTACCATTAATACTTTGCTCTCTTTGCAGAGCACACCGTTTTTCTTTGTCTTGTTGAGGTTGGTACATCTGTCAAATTAATTTTTCTTTCACTGAGTCTGTCATTACCCGCATGAACTGGAAAGGGTCGTAGTTGCAAATGGCTTTCACAGTTTTCGTGAAAAAAACGAACATTCTGTTGATTAGAATAACCTGAAAGCGAAGAAGGCATTGTAATTGGTATTTTAGATTCGAGGAATTCTAATCAGTTTTTTAAACTTTTTTTTTAGAATTTTGTTGAGATGGTTAGCATTGTTGTCACGATGAATGTGAAGTAAATCAGAACACTGAATTCGACTCGCGCCGCTCAATTGCGTCGCTTGCATTCGTGTCTTTTGGATGGAGTACGACACCGCTCTGGAATGTGTCGCACCTTACCATCTCCCGATCTGAGCATCACCGCCATATCAGTCTTCCAACAGTTCTTAGTTCTCTTGTTCTATAAGTAGACAGTGGGCATATCGTTTTTATTCGACTTCCTTCTTATCTAGCCGCTTCGGCTAGTCGTTGACTGGCTATCATGCTGGAAAGCGTGCTTGCCGATGTGTTGACTCGTGTCCTCGGTCAGTATCTGGAGGGAATCGACCGCAAGAGCGTCACCTTCGGAGCATGGTCCGGTCTGGTTGAGCTTCGTAGTGTAGCATTACGCCCGGAAGCGCTTGCCGTTTTGTTCGAAACGCTGGGCATGAATCTTCCTGTAACTGTTGAAGCTGGTTTTATTGGACTTCTTCGACTTAACGTTCCGTGGAATGCCATTGGAACCACACCCGTTTTAATCACGTTAGAAGATATTACTATTATTGCAAGACCGGTTCGAGGAGATGGTTCCGATGATTCAGAGCTTGAGATACGAGAACGACGCATCAAACGCGCGCGTTTAAACACTGATGATGCCGTTCGTGAAGCTTCTTGGGGAGTCAGCTCCAACACAGAGAGCAAAGCCTCTTCATCATGGTCAAATTGGCTTGTTAGCGACGAGCTGCGCGCGAAAATCATCGATAATATTCAAGTTCATTTGAAGGACATCATCATTCGTTTTGAGGATCCCTACTCGGACAAGCATCGCCCGTATCTGACCTCTGTAGTATGCGAATCGTTAAAGATTGTATCAGCGAATGAAGTCTGGAAAGAAGCATTTGTTGAAAGAGGTGCCGATCATAAAACCAGAAAACTTATGGAAGTCAAAGGCTTCCGCGTCGACTATGCACCCATTACATCTCAAGACCAGCCCGGTGCTTCATTGGGAACGGGTGATAACGCTTTTTCATCTGCGAAGCGATTCCAAACTCCAGAACTTCTCCGACGATTCGTCAGGGAAGACTGCAACGTAATCTCCGTAGCTTCCTCAACGAATTCATCAAACCTCATTAGCCCAATAGATGGGTATTTACGATTGCTTTTGTCTCCAAATAATATTCCATCTGGTGATGCTATTGACCTTCACCAACTGACCCCCGCCGTCGATCTCGATATTCGTTTTTCAAACGTGAGTTGTAATCTTAACGATGTACAGTACACTTCTTTACTTCAAACTTCTGTTTACTTCGCCCGTCTCGCTAGTCGAGGCGTTCGACCGAAGACTGCCAAGGCTCGATGGGTGTGGGCCATTGATCAATTACTTCCGGATTTCAGCAATCGACGGAAGCGAGCCTTGCGTCTAACTGAGAACGGTATTTCCGAAACTAGGTCTAAACGGACAGTATATGCCGCGTATCGTAAATCTCTTTTAAAAGCTCGCCGAACTGGAGTGGAGGAACCCGATGCGATTGCGAAAGAGTTAGAAAAAATAGAAGCGTCAACATCATACGAAGAAATCATAGCGTTCCGTGATTGGATAGATCGCCAAATTGAAGAGAACTACGAGGAATGGCAGCCTGTGAGGGAGAAAGAAGAAAAGTCTGAGTCGAGACAAGACAGTGGAACAACAAACTCTACATTTTGGAAGATGCTTGGTTATGTAGACGAACCAGATGAAGAAACGAAAGAACAAGCAGAAGAAACTGATGAGAATTCTTCTTCGACGGAAGCTGAAAACTGTAGAGAAGCAGATGCGATACGTAGCGAAAAAGAACATCCCATATCGTTGGTCTTGCGTGTTGCTTTCATTATGAAAAGCGTGACTCTCAATCTTTCCGAAGGAGGGTTTCCGTCTAATCCAATATCTCGTCTGTCTTGTACATTGCGGAACTTGCGTATGGGCGTACTTCTCTCATCTGCAAACGATATGATAACCGAAGCAGTTCTTGGGTCGGTGGAAGTATGGGATGTACGAAAGAACACACCTCTCGTTTACAATCGATTTGGTATACCTGATGGAGAAGGGGATTATCAAACAAATACACTTCAAAGTTCTTACCCTAACGATGTCGGAGATGCACTAGAGTCCATTCGGGATGGCTCCAATCCCGCAAGCGACGTCTTGATGCATGAGGAAGGTTATTTAGATCAGGAAAGCGATTCATTGACCTCAGAGACGCAATACGACTCTCAGATCTCCCCATCTTCGACATCTTCATCAACGCCAAGGGCTGTATCTTCAAGGGGAAGGAAACGGACCAGAGTTCATGGACCTATTGTGCGAGATTCGACTCCGCCGACATTTCGCGTGACCGAGGAAGAGTTCCTTGGAACTGCAAGGAGTTCGTCTTCTATATGCAAGTACACTGCGGCATTTCGATACACGAAGCAACAGAGACAGGAAAAAACCGAGATGTCCACCTCTCCAAAGACGTGTCTGGATGTCTCTATTGCAACTTTAGAAGCTGTTGTGGACGGTCCAAAGGGTTCGTTTGTGTGGGGATTGAAGTTCTGGCGTCCGAGAGGGAAGGCTCAGGATCCAATTATGGCATTTCTTGGTGCAGCTGCCGGAGCGAGAATCGCAGAGTTGAGAATGGAAATTGAGGAAGCCCTTGTCGCTAACAAGGTACCGCTTCAGATTAACGCCGTTATTCTTGCCCCTCGATTTATTATACCAGGTGGAGTAGACTCGTTTCCTGCCATAGTTGTCAACATGGGAACTCTTGGAGTTTGCACGTCGGACAGTGCACCAGGTGTCAGCTCTGAGCCTCAAGGTCTTGCACGAAAGCTAAGATACTCGAACTACGTGATGACTCTTGATAATCTTGGTATGTATTATTGTCCCAGTCTTCTCAAGGCGCTTTCGAAGTCAGCAATGAGTGGCGATGGTGAGATAGAAACATCTAAGTTATCTTCAGGACGGGGAGAGTATTCGTCAGACACATCAGGTGTTGAAAGGATTATCAGACCATTTTCTCTTCGATTGATGCTTCAGACTTTGCGAGATGCGACTATCGTACAGGTTGCACGCCATTCACCTAATGATTGGAAGTCGTCAGAAGAGAACATTGCGAAAGTAAGGGTCCGTGGAACAATGCCAGATGTCACTCTCATTCTCACACAGGCAGCATTTCAACATCTTCTGATAACTGCAGACAAATGGAATGGGGAGTTATTGCCACGAACAGAAAAGCTAGCACGTGAAAGGAGAACCAGTGTTGAAAAGTGGCCCATGTCTCATGCGTCTCTAGAGCAAGCATCAGTTTCATCAAATATGGCATCAAGTCACCTTCGCGTGCCGGATGGCCAGAGACATGACGCGGCGAGCAAGGATCCTCTACCTACAGCATTGGCTTCGTACGATGTCCGTCTGCTTCTTAATAGGGTGTCCATGGAACTTAGAGATCGCGCGGATACACGTCTGCTGACTCTAGTTGCGCATCAAATTCAAGGGGAAGTTGTAAAAACTGGAAGGACAAACCTCAAGGCTTTTTTTTCGCTCCAGAGCTGGTCCATAACAGATGGTAGCCGTGGAAGTACTGCCGCGTACCGGCAGCTGGTTTATGCGGGCAACATATCTGAGTCGAGAGGTGTATCACCACCTCGAAGTATGTCGGAAACAACTGATTCACGAGGACAAGAAACAGAAGAGGATCGCGATTTTGTGACTGTCAAGTATCACTTTGACTACCGTTCAAGACGCCAGCAGGTTCACGTGCACTTTCTTTCACTTCACGTGGTTTGTGTCCGGGAAACATATATAAAACTGGCACGATATTTCCGGATTGTTCGAGAGAATGTCAAAGCAAATCGCATGACGAGAAGGGATCTTCACCTAAATGATCATGAACGTGAACATAGTGTGCAAGAAGATATTCAGGGCCACAAGTCGGCGATCCCAGCGTTGCACGGTGCTGAAAGTCCATCACCAGATGTTTACAATATTTACATTGTTTCGGAGTTTGACGGGCTGAACTTTCAACTCATTGCATCAGGTGGTGCTGTGGCTGTATTGGACATGAAAGATAGTAAGATTCAATACATTCGTGAAGGAAATAATTCTGCCAAGGCATGGGGTGAATTCCAGTACTTTGCAGTCCAGGATCTTACTTCTTCTGTTCGCGAACACACGTCAGTGATATGCTACGAAAAACCAATTCCTGCGATTCAGAGAATGTTGGAAGCAAATCAAGCATCTGAGGAGAAGTGGGCAAATACCAATGATGAGTGGGTTTTGAACATCCCAAACTCCAACAGTGGAAAATATGAACTTAATGGCAACTTCAGGGGAATAAAAATCACCTTCTTGTACCGGTTTTGTGACGTACTTTCTCAGTATTTCAAGATATTATGGAATGAAGTGCAACCAGTTTTTGAAATGGTTGTTGAAACAGAGACTGAAGAGATTTCTCGAGGTAGGACATCTCTGAAGGGCAAAGACCCTGAACCTTCCAATTTCCTCGTCAATCTTGTTCTAAATGATCTTGCACTTCGTGTCCCCCGTCACTCAACATGTGCTTCAGAAGCGCTTAACATTGGTATACAGGATATTTACCTTTCGAATTCTACTGTGGATGGAAGCCAGAAGTGGAACTGCCGGTTTACTGACGCTCATTTCGCAATTGAATATGTTTTGCTTCATGGAAGTTCCTCCCAGTCTATTTCAATGTCTTCTTCATTCCTTACCAATTTTATGGCAGAAATAGTTATGGGAACATCACATGAGACAAGCGCCAGCAGTCAAAAGAATTCGTTGGTGAATAAGAAGGAAGTATGGTTTAAAGCGGAAAGAGACGTGTTCTTGGGTCTGAGTGAGGCACAATACACGATTTTGTACTTTATATTGACTGAAAATCTTGCAGAAGTCGTGACTGAACTAGATCTTTCCTTGACAATGGATTCTCTGAAAGAGGAAATAGAGGACGAAAAGGTTGATGTCAGGAAGGTTGGGACTGAGACGGAAGCCATGGCCGAGGATATGTCTCCATCTGGTACCAAATGCACTGGTGTCGTTCCACAACTAGAGAATTCCAAAAGTATCAGTTACGAGACATTTGTTTTCAATGTCTCATTTCCTTCGTTGGCAATTGAAATTTCTCGTGGATGGGATGTAACGCGGGATGTTTGTAAGATCTTGGGTATAAGGCTGAAGGACTTGACCATGTTGGTTAAACGCTTTGATCCACGTCGTCTAGTAGTGGAGATCGAAGCGACCCTTGTTGCCATGGAAGATCTCAGGTCTGAATCACGGCGTTCGTCATCACTGTTCGCCGTTCCGATGATCAAAAGAAAAGATGCTCAGTCATCACTCAGACCCGGAAGTATTGACAATCAACGAAATCTTTCAGTGGTTTACGACAAGGACGGAGTTGACCGACCTTCAATTATCTTCCTGTTACATGGGTTGCAGATAGATATCCCTCTGGGTCTTTTTCGAGACATGACGTATTTGGCTGTGCCCGGATGGCCGTTCCTTGAGACTTCAGCCTTTCCACCAGACTTTGTTTACATAGGTCGAACGCTGAACATCGTAATGAGCGATTGCCAACTTTTGCTACGAACTTACAAGCGTAGTGGAGATTGTCGAGCTCTTGCTATGGTCGGTGAGTTTGAGGTGAATATGGAGTGGATGAGAAAAACCGGGGCAAAGCTCATGTCTCTTGAAACTCGTCAAATGGAGATATCTTGTGTGCACGAAATTCGTCCTTTCGGAGAGGACCACGATGTTTTCGGTGTGAAAAGTTTCTTTGCGTATCCTATTGAAGCATCTACAACACCGTTCCTGTTCCCTTCAAACATATATATGGAATACATCGGCCCACTTGTTGACGATAAAGGATGTCGCTTGAACCTTTCCTCCGAGGCTCTCGTGTTTCTCGTCAACTCGAGTGACATACCTCTCTTACGGGCAATTGGTGATGAAGTAAGCAATAAGCAACCTTCATATTTGTCTCGACGGGCCTGGAAGCAACCAGCTTTCTCTCCTGGTCGTGCTTCAAATCCAGTTGAGCCCAAGGAGCGTCATCGACAAATGGCTCTGAAAAGTATTAATGTTTCGCTGAACGCCGCGGCCGTGAAGTGTTTGCTCTCTGATGATACAAATGGCCAATTTGTTCCGGTTCTTGAAACGCAGATTTCTTCCCTGGTTTTCAGCTCACATGCAGGAAACATAACTCAGATGGAAGGAACTGCCTCTATTGATCTTTTTAATTCCGAAAAAGGATGGTGGGAACCGGCGTTAGAGCCATGGCACCTTGCAGCTAGCATCAGCCATGGACAGAGTGGTGCAAGATCATATATCATTCGATCTGACGCGAGAGCTGACTTCAATATCACCCCAACTACAGTTACAGCTGTGTTAACGGTTCTCAGAACCCTTTCGACCCCAGAGAGAAGGACTTTCTCACCGAGCGAGCCTCGCCTTCAAAAACTGGTCGTACGGGAGTACGATTCAAATTATAGACCTGCGGTGGCGGCCTTCTTTGTCAGAAACGAACTAGGTCTCCCCGTGAATGTGAACCTGCCTTCAACATCCCATCGAATTACGATAACTCATGGGTCTGAAATTGAGGTTCGAGCTCAAAGTGAAACCCTCGTTTCCTCTGGCGCCGAAGGAAACAGAAAGTCACGAGAAGCAGCCCTTAGATGTTCTGTGACACTCTCATCTTACTTTTCCAAGAACGTGTCCGCTAGTGAGGTTGGCACTTTCCCATTAGTTTTCTTTCCCACTGGTACTAGGGACTTGGATGGAGAGAAAAGTAAGCTTTATGTAGTTTGGGAGGTAAGAATGAGCAAAGGTGTTCCAGTTTGCACTCTACGATCGCAATACCAAATAGTGAATCAAACGAAGTATGCAATTGAAGTATTTGTGTCGAAGACAAGCGAAGAGAAGCCTGATGCTGAGAATGAAAACGGAGGAAACATCATCCTAGAATCGGAGGAACGTTTTTCAATCCCCATACAGCACACAAAAAGCGATATATCAATTCGACCGGTGAAAAGAACATCAAGAGATATTGCTTCCACCTTTGAATGGAGCTTGCCCATGCCAAGTCTAAAGTGGTTGCGTAGAGTTGCGCAAGAATCAGAACGCATTCTTGAACAAACCAAAAGTTCGGGAAAACATAATACACGGCGCGTGCGGTCGCAGTTTCTCGTATGCAAGCCCATGGACAAAGGGAGTAGCGACTTTTTCCTGAAACTGGAGCCCACTTATTCCAGCTTATCCAATGCAGGCAGGTCTGGAAAGCGAGGCTGGGTTGATGTGACCCTTTTGCCTCCTCTCGTTTTACAGAACTATCTTCCACGAGCTCTGTTTTATAAGATAACACAAAATGATACCTCGGGCAATGGTCAGGCGGGGTCTTCATACGACTGTGAAGAAATCATACTCGCCGCTGGAAGGATTAATTCCTTAGAAACAGAGCACCTTCATTTTTCAGGAGAGACAATGACCCCGAGCTTTCTTTCTTTGGCGTATGACAACCTTTCACGCTCGCCAGAAGGAGAGGACCCTTGGATTCCAGAGTTTGGGAGGTCAGTCAGTCTAAATGATGTTGACCAAGGACGTGTGAAAGGAATACTTTCTGCCCCTCATTCCAGACGGACAGAAGCGCATACAGCAAGTGACCTAAGGTGCTCGATAACAACTGGAAAACCCAATTCTGGAGAGATTACCATTTCGGCTGGTATATGGGTTCGGAACCGATCAGACACATCGCTGGAGATTTGCAGCAAAAGCTCTTTCTATGGCACTGGGAGCAACTCCATCATTCTCCGCAGTCGCCCACCATTCAAGGAGCCAGATGAATACGTTTGTTTTGAAGGACCATATCTATCCTTCAAGAGCCTGGCGAACGAAAAACATGCGAGAATTGAGGAAGAAGTTGATCAAAGAAAGTGGTGGACGACGCCGTCGTCTGTGATGGAAGCGAAGAAACCAGTCATGGTCAACTTGCCCGGCAGATCTCTGATTTTGGAAATAGGGAGCGCTATCGGCGGAAAGGAAACTACCCGACAGGTCACAATTCGAAACGAATCCTGGATACTAAATTGTACACCTACACCTCTACAATGGTGTCAGACAACTGCTTTGGATGCTCACGGTAACTGTGCTGCCCGACACGCAAGAATACTTAAACCGGGAAGCGCAAATGCTGTGCACTGGGAAACAAAGTCGTCGTCTTTTAAAGCAGTTCATCTTCGTATCGCAGAAGATCACGGACATAGTGACTGGATTTGGTCGCCTGCAGTTCCACTCCACATCGGCTTTTCTCGGGAACTTCCAGCAAAAATGTATCGTCCTAAAACACATGAACAGTACATTGCAAGAGTGGATTCGAAGAAGATTGGAAGAAGATCTAGAGCATTGGTCATTTTTCCTGAGGACAGACAAAACCCGCCGTATAGAATTGTAAACTTGTGCAAAGAGCGAGCAGTGGCATTTTCTCAGACCGGTTCACAGGAGCGACCATGGTTAGTACGCGCTGGCAAGAGCACTCGATACTCGTGGGACGATCCTCTTGCTCCACCTGACATGAGAAGACTATCAATAAGGATTCTCGAACAGGATGATTTGCGCAACGCTAGAGATGGATCGGCTCCAGTTCATGATTTGGCTGTTCTCAGTATTGATATTGTTGGGGAACGGATTTTGGTCCTCTCTGATGGATATGAGCCTAATGTTGACGTTAATGTTGCAGTGGAGGGCGCTACAAAGATTGTCACCTTCTCTGACGCAGGGAATAATAGCGAGCCCAAGGCTTCTCCAAACTGGCAAACAGATCAGAGAAACACTTCATCGGAGTCAACAGGGCATGTACCGGTTGTAGCATGGGATGAAATTGGCCATCCGAACGAGGAAGATGGATCTCCTACGCGTTATAATGCAGAAGATTCACCTATTGTGGCTTTGTGCGATTTTCCATTGAAGGAGAAGAGAACGCTGGAAAAAGTCTACGCTACAGGCAGCCAGCATGTAAATGCTGCTGTTTTCCTCAATTCTATTGGGGTATCACTCATTGACTCAGATCCGGCAGAACTGGTGTACATTCGTGCGAAAGGCATTCTTATGAATATTGAGAGTATCAGCACTTCTCAAAGTGGATCTGTACATGTTCAAGAGTTTCAAGTCGACAATCAATTGCACCAAACAGTGTACCCGGTGCTTCTGTCCGTCAGTAACCCACAGTCTAATATTCTGCAATCTTCTTCGGATGAACTGTACGCGGAATCCGGAGCCATTGCGGTCGCATTTCAAAGGACTCTGACGAAGAACGATATCATTATGATCAACAACTTTCAGGCTGCTGTTAACCCCTTTCATCTGAGCCTGGAGGACAAGCTCATTTCAAGATTTATTCGTTTTCTCGCAGATACGTCCATAGTTGGAGACAAGTCTCTTGAAGGCCTTGACAGCAAACTTGATGAGGACCTTCGAGTATTCCAATCGATTATTCCACAGGAAATTGGTGGGAATGATTCAACGAGAAACAGAAGGCAAAGTGGAAGTCTTCCATCTTCAAAACGGATCTATGTACATGACTTCAAGATCAACAGTTCTGTTCTACGCCTCACATCAGTGGGAAGCGGAGCCGCTGTTGCCAAGGCAGCTGGAGTGGGTCTAACTGCAAGCACCATCTTGGGCCTCGTGCTAAATGTTGAGAACTGTGAGTTTCAATTGGCTGCACTTGAAGTGCAGAACGTTTTCGATTCTTTGCATCACTTTTCTGCTCTTGTGAAAGAATACTACATATCCCAGCTCAGCAATCAAAGAATGAAATTATTAGCCTCTAATGCGTTTATGGGAAACCCAGCTGCGCTATTTGACGCTGTGGGCACAGGCGCTAAGGATTTCTTAAACGAACCAGGGAAGGCAAAAGGTTCTGCTGAGTTCATTGCCAGCGTTGGCAGGGGATCCAAATCTCTGTTGAGTCATACTGTGGGTGGTATCATGGAATCTGTTAGTAGCATTCCTCGTGCCGTGTCGTCTGGCCTAGAAAAGGCCGTGGGTGATAATGCATACCTAGCTGAACGACAAAGGATTCGCACTGGAAGCGGCCAAAGGAGCTCGTCATCCAAGAATCCTGCTCAAGGTTTCGCCACTGGGGCATTGTCTTTTGCACATGGAATCTCCTCCGGGGTGACGGGTTTCATTCGGGAACCTATGCAGGGCGCAAAACAAGGCGGGGCTGGCGGGCTTCTGAAAGGTATCGGGAAAGCCTTCATCGGTGGCGTGGCGAAACCAGTAGCCGGTGCGATTGATCTGGTTGCAGAGCCAGCTGTAGGACTATCGCGACAGATTGCCGACGACCGTGCGTGGAATGCGACAATAGCCGAGAGGCCGCCGAGGGCGTTCAGGGGTCAGAGCAGGAGATTGGATATATATGATCGTCGATACGCCACAGGTGTATGTTTGTTCAAAGCCGTGCTGGCATACAATAATTTGCCTGTCGACACTGACTTAATTGACTGGGTCGAACTAAGTGATCGTGATGAAAGACGTGATGACAATGCCGATTTGTGGGCATGGTCGATCATCCGACAATTTGCGCGAAGCATGCCGGGGCAGAAGAAGGAACTTGAAAGCTCACAGGCCCGTTCACGGCCTGGCTCGAGTCTGGAGACTCGTGTTGAGAAAACGAGAGCCGCATTGATCACGGAGTCAGACATAATAATCGCGACTTTGGACTGTAAGGTTGTAGCGTGGATTGCGCTTTGGTCTAACGCAAAGTATGATGTTTGGAGCGATGGGAAAGACGTAGTGATTTGTGGGCACGTGGTGGAGAACGCTGGCGAAGAGGTTCGAACTACCATAGGTGTCGGAAATATCGTGAGTGCACCGTGGGATGTACCAAATGTGGAAGCAAAGCGGCGGCCGCGTCTCGGAGAGCGATTCGAAGAGCGTATTGCATGCGGCTCTGCTTCCGCCAGTGACGATGTTCGCAAGCGTATCTCTGAAGTTGTACATCGCTTCCAGGAAGAGCGGGAAGGGAAACAGGAGATGTGGTCTGGAACTGAGAGTGCCTCTCGCAGTCAGGAATTGTTGGCTTTAAGCAGTGGTGCTGGGAAGGATAACGAAATAGAGCTGCATGCCGGAAAGAAACCATCTGCAGGTGCATCTGACCTGGGGCGATTAGGGCGACCGGCTAAGCAGGGCTGGTTAACTCGGGATGAAAGAAAGCAGAAACGACGCACCTCAGCAAGTTTGGAGCGTACAGTACGCAAACTGGTTGGATCAGGGTCTCGGCGTGGTATCAGAAAGGGGGGATTGCGGTTCGTGATTGCTAACAGACTGGAACGTAATATGACGCTCGTTGTACGACAGGGGCGGCTTGATGGAACAACATGGAGCGGCGAACTTGCAAGAGAGATACAAGGCTTTGATGCACTCATCGTAGAAACCGAACCAGTTGAAGACGGGGTTGAGGTCACGGGATGTGTGGTGTATGATGTTTTGAATGCTCAAAGAGAACGCGTTGGAGAAGTTGTTGTCGAGTTGTTTTGTGGCAAGGACGGTGCGGCTTCGTTCACAACCAAGGCAAGTCATGGATTTCATACCGCCTTTGAGAAGGAAGGACGTTACGGCGCTTTCGTTTTCTACGTGAGGGAAAGCCGCACGGATGTCATTCCCGGACGTAAAAATAGTGGTGGAGGCGGTACACGGAAAACGCCTTCCAGAGGGGAGGCTGTCAGTGACGAGCAAATGTTGCAACAATTGATGGAAATCGGTTTCGAATTTGAGGAATCCGTCGTTGCTCTTTCGGATGCTGGGGGTGATATGGTGAAGGCGGTTGATTTGCTAACTAAGAAGTGACCTGTGCATAGAGCGTCACGCGATTAGAGGAACCTTTTGTTTCAAAACTAATGTAGCCCTTTCAATGTATAACTGCTCTAGACCGCAACTTGAGCGAAGCAGTTTTGCTTCAAAAATTTAAATACCAACGGTACAACTGAGGAATAAGTAAGCACGAACCCGGTAGCGTTTGTTGTAGCCAAATGTCGCTCAACGGGGATACAGGGATACAGAACGCAAAAAACTGGGGAGATACCGTAGAAAGTTTAGTACGAAGCCAGAAAGAAATGGCTCTTTTCGCACCAGTGCCATGTACAAAATGCGCACTGATTGATTTCGGCGTCCATCTGATCTCACCCAGACGCAAATCAACGCTGCCGTTCTCAGCAACCATTCCTTCAGCCGTGAACCATAATGTCCAATGCAGCTACCGACAGAAAATCCGGTTCGACAATTTTGGTGAAGAAACCGTAAATTCAGCTATCAGCCCTTATCCAACCAGTCGAGCCAGCAGTTCTCAAAATGTAACTCACCACATTCACAGGCCATCATTTCAGTCAACTCCAACAAAACTACGTATGTTCATGTTTGATACATTAAGTAAAAATTCATGAAGTTCATTGCCGGCACACTGTTGATGCTCACAAAGCTCCTCATGGAAAACATGGCCGTCTGTTTGAGCAATCGGGTTTGTTTTCATGAAGGGATGCCTTCATATACCAAGGTCGCTGTTTCATGGTTTTTGATTTATCCAATGACGCGGAACCTCAAATGCCAAGCCTCGTGTTCTCCACTGGGGGCGCGGACAGCCGCAGAGAGGCGGGGCACACCTCGCCCACGACTTTCACACTCAGGTCAGTGGTGGACAAAGCTCTGACCGTGACGATTGCACGCGCTTTGCAGACGACATTCTGTCGCACTTGTGACCACACACACTACTAACTTTGTTTATACCAGTTACGCGAACTCCGTCCACCAGCTGCGCCCAACGAGGACCTACTACTGGTTTGGACCGCTGGTCGATCAGTCCGGCCACCGTGCTTTTCGATTGCATCCCAGATGCTCTCAACTTTTTCGGCAATCGCGGCGCATCTGGAGATCCACGGCGAGCGAAGACATTGCGCAATGTCCGCGCGGTCCATAGGATTCTTCGTGAGCAGGGATGAGATAAGGCTGCGTACATCACTCGACGCATCCGAATGGCTCGGGAAGCTCAGCTCCTCCGTACAGATAGTGTCATACATTTCAAACACCGAGCCAGCAATGAACGGTGCTTGTCCGTAAATCATGTAGTACAATGTGGCACCAAGTGACCACATGTCCGCCTTGAAGAGGTTCACGGCGTGCTTGGGGGCATCGTCCGAAATTGCCACTTCAGGCGCTGTAAAAGCTGGAGTCCCGGCCGTTGGGTGATCTGACGAGGCGATGCCGCGTGACGCAGGTGTACATTTCACCGCCGCTCCAAAATCGGAAATCTTCACCGTGCCGTCACCCGCTTCCAATAGGTTATCTGGCTTGATATCGCGGTGCGCGATGTTCATGTGATGTAGATATTCAAGCCCTGCGAGAACATCTATAAATGCTCTTCTGGCACGGTCCGTACTCAAAGGATCGGCCCCTTTCAATTTGGCCGAGCTCATGATCGGGCCGCGTGCTACAAACTCGAGTACAATGTAAAAGCGATCATCCTCAGTATCGTTGTACACACCAATGTACTGCATAACGTTCTCATGACAAAGGTACTCCATCACCTGAATTTCGTTCACGTCTTTGGCCTCCAAGTGTTTGCCGTCCTTCGAAGTATTAACGTACATCCCATTCATCGGAATGCTTCGCATACGTCTTCTCATCATGGCCTTGCTGAGTACCTTGACAGCATAAAATTGACGATTCTGCACAGAGAGCGCCAACTTCACCTTGCCAAAAGAACCTCTACCAATGGTGCCAAGCAAGATGTAGTCGACTATGCGTTTTCTTGACTCAACTTTCTTGCCATTCCACGAGTCGGTCAGAGGGTCGTAATTTTCCCTCTGCCTCACCAGCCGGTCGCGTGACTTCACGGTAGCATACGCAGGGATTAAGCAGCAAAGTCCGCTGAGCCAAATATCAGCGCTGCTCTTGGATGGAAACAAGAACTCGACACGCTTCTGCGCATCACTGAACTCCATGCTGACCTCGCGTTCCGAGCCCTTCAGCTTGCTTACGCGACACAGCGAAATCCTCTCGGTGAGCGGCATGTTACCCTTCTTCGAGTGTCTGTACCTGAGCTCACAGAGGTCCGGAGTGAGCCACAAATAAATGCGAGGGTGGTGCATAAACGTGCGTCTTTTGTGGATGGTGGCGCCTTTGAGCATTTCTAAGACGCACTCGAGGAAGGACATGGTTTTGCTAGTGGGAACCGGGGCCGGATGGTAGTTCCTCGGCGACAAGGATCGACCAGCAAGAGGTGAAGCGTAAAGAGAAAATACATGAGTGGCGGCGGTTTGATGCAGCGGTTGCGAGAGTTCGGCAGGACTTGCCGGGCGATCGCTGTTCAATGAAAGCGAAGGAAGCGGTGGCGGTGATGTAGGCGCAGCCGAAGCGGACGTCGTAGGGGACCGACCGCGCATGGCACTCGAAGGTTGGGATGTACAAGTTGTGGATGGCATCGAGGAGGAATAAGTAATGTTAACGTTGGAGAGACTTTCCGGCAGAGAATTGACGCCTCTTTGTTCAACGTTATTCTCGCTGGAGGTTCCTTTGCGTAGATGTTGCATGGTGGAGGACAGTCTAGATTTGCTCGTGGAAATTGTTGGAGTAGTGGGGCGTTGCAATGAATATTGAGGTGTTTTAGAGGAGTCGGATAGTTCATCATGCATTGGGAGAGATGTTGAGAACGAACTGGTGACGGACAAAGAGGAGGCTGCCGAGGCAATGTTGCCCTGCGGCATGGGCACGTCGAACAAAACATTCTTGGACGCATGCTGCTGGTCGGGAGCACCCGGTGAGGGTCGTCGTGGAGCGGGAGAGGCGGTGTTTGCAGAATGGGCTGCGCGATCGGGCAAGGCAGGCGAACGGGCGACGCCGCGGTAATTGGGAATCAAGATGCACTGCTGCTCGGAGTCGTCCATGTCGTCATCGTCGTACTCGTCGTGTTCATCAGCGTCTTCGCCGGCGCAACGGTGTTCCTGAGGATAGTGTTGGTTAGCGGTGAGGTTGGGGTTTGGGTCATGGCACGACTCGGACTCGGACGACGGTGGGAAGGGGGTGGGGTGTGGGTTGTCCTGGTCGGAATTAGAAGCCATGGTGCAGTGCCAGTCATCGTCGGAGCCAACGTCGCCGGGGTAGGAGGCGGGGCGGTTCAGTGGGCTGACAGAGGGTGGCAACGTGGGCGGCGACGGCGGGGGATGGTCGTGATGGGGCAAGCAAGCGGGAGCGCTAAGACGCTGTGAGAGGCATGAGGGCGACGCATTGGCGTGCATCACGCTCTGCTCGGCAGGGTGGGCGGCGGTGGAAGGGGCAGGGTGGAGGCGGCGTGCGACGGTTGGGGCGGAGGAGATGGGCGGGATACTGCGGGCGGGCGCCAGCCGCTGGGAGCCGTGAAGGCGTTGGTATAATCCATCGCAGCAAGCGGCGGCGGCCGCAGACTGTTGTGTCGAGCTCCTGGCGCTGGGCGAGAGGAAATGGAAAAGCAGCGGCGCGGCCGAATTGATTGGATGCGCGGCGCGCGATGGGGCGACTTGGCGCGCAGAATGCGAAGCGCGCGCCAACAAGCTAAGCGCGTGCGCTGCGCGTGCGCCTCACTCCCGCGCCGCCCACGTCGCCCGCGCGCCTGTGCTCGTCGCCATCTCTACCACGCCAATGGGGCCATCGCTTAGTGTTTCTCGTGGATGCTGTTGCGTCGCGTGGCTCGCTGCTTCCGCTTGCGTGTGAGGAGCTGCGTGCAGCAAGTCCCGGCACGCTATTCGCCGTCGCCATCACCATCACCATCATCACCTCAACCTCGCACAGCGTTACGCGCGCAGTAGGTGGCACTTTTGCGTGAAGCATGCCACGCGACCCCTTGCCACCGGCAAGATGCCGTGCCAAAATGGGAAAGGCACAGTTTGTGGTGTAGCCCGCCTCGTTGAGTAGCCGCTTTGCTCAACGAAAAGGGTGCCGCGCTGGCTGTGCCATTTTGCACCTTCAACTTGACGTCTGTAGACCGTCAAACTTCCCAGCGCTTCCTAATATGTCTCACCAACGACGAGCTGTGACCACCCTTTTGCTCCTCGCGATGCCAATTTGTGCTGCAGACGATCATCGTCTGAGGTTCTAAATTTGGTCGCCGTCTGGAGAATGACACTGAGGTCGCAAACTCGTCTGCACTGGCACACTGACGTCAGAGCGGGAGTGCCAGACCACTCTCGCGACATCACCTGCGCCAAATGTGCCTGAGCGCCCAAAGAACAGCAAAACGTTGGTTGCCACATTGGGAGCCAGCATCCTTCTGCGTAGCTCCCCACGTGCGCTGTAGGCACTGAACCAAATCAACTGCATTTGTGCGCTGCCGAGACACATGCACCACGCAAAGTAACTGACGCCTGATTTCGATATTGCACGATCCCCGCTCTGCTTTCTCCGCGCTCTCCCTCCCATCACCTCAGTAATCAAGCTCGCGCTAACGTTTTCGGCCAGGACAGCGCCCCAGCTCTAGCTTCTTCAAGCATCTGCTCGTTGTCAACACAGACAAAGCCACCGACAACGTTGTACACATCGCTCTTTGTACGCAAACGAATCCAGCATTCAAAACTGGCCCCGTCGCGCGTCGACCGCATGCTTTGCGCATTCTGGCGCCGGCCCACTTTATTCACACGATTGGCTAGCAAACATTTTGATGACTGCCACCCGTCCCGCCTTATTTCGGGTCTAATTGCTGCGGCCATTCTCATACTGTTGTCGTCGGAAACACATCTGCTCACTCCTCTACTTGCCAGTTTGGTTTGGGGCACTCATGCTGCGTTGAGGGCGTCGAAGCGAAAGGAACCCATTGAGTTTTCATCTATTCTTCACTTCTACTAAGCCGTACACACCGCCAGTCGGTGGTACAGATGAAATGAAGCTGGGAAAAGCAACTCGTAACGCCTTCTGCGTCAGTTCAGCGTTGTTTATTCTGCTGCTCATCTCGGTGGCAAATGGCGAAAAGTTCTCGATGAAGTCGCTTCTAACCGACTTCAGGCTGGTATCAGGTCGCTCATCTGCGTGCCCCGCCATAGTATCCTACCAACAGCTTTCTACGAGCAAGCGCATGATTCCTGCAGCTTCAATGAGCGCGAGCAAGTTTCAATGCAAAGGACCCGGCGGAAAGCGCTTAGAGGATGGAACTGAACTTTTACCCAAGGGCTTGCCGCTTCCGTCCCACGTATCGCACCGAGACGTCTTCTTCTTCGCTGGCGTGGAAACCGCCCCCCGAGTGTGCGGACCCTGGGCCTTCAATGCCAGTTCAATCAGTTGGTTCTTTGTGAACGCGAGGGACACCACCATAAACGATGAACAGCTGGGTCTGAAGATTCACCCAGGCTCCCTGTACCTCACGTACTCGCACTTCAGCGACTTTTGCGTCTTCCAAAAAAAGCTGGACGAACCGTTTGAGTATTCCAGCAAACAGCAGGAGGCCCTGGAGGAAGCGCATAAAGAAAAAGAGATTAACGAGAACGGCAAGCAAGAAAAGGCAGTGTGTTTCCCGAGCGACGCGACGGTTTTCTCCGAAGACGGGGGTCAAATACGTATGAGAAACCTTAAAATTGGTGACAGAGTACTCACATCTAATCGTACATGTTCTGATGTGTTCCTATTCACGCATCAAGATGAGACTGCTGTCGCTCCATTTGTGAAGATTTCATCCGCCTCAGGGCAACACATTGTTCTATCCGCGGGCCATTACCTTTACCTTAACAATGATATTCGAGCCGCGGACTCTGCCAAAATAGGTGACTTTGTCAAACTGGCGTCCGGGGCCGAAGACCCTGTCGTGCAGGTTGAGACCGTTTGGGCTCGAGGTCTGTACCACCCGCAAACAATGGACGGAAACATCGTTGTCAACGGGATTGCGGCAACCACATGGACTCGAGCAGCGGCCCCACCCACCGCATCCTCCCTCCTCACCCCAATTCGCGCAATTTATCAACTGCTGCCATCGTCACTGTTCTCAATTATAAGACTAGTCACGGAGACTATGGTCGACGGCATTAGACCATTGTACACCTCAATTAGCTCACGATCCTCCTAATATATATGCATGTATATATAGGATCATGTACTTTGTACAGCATTCCTGCGGTTTTTAAACATGCCTATTGGCCAACACAATGTCTTTTTCCAACAACACTCTTCCCGCGACAGAAATTGACGTGAGCACACGTCATGTCGCCCGACAAGACAAAAATGAAGAAAAGAGAACGCGTGCTGTGCCAGACGGTTTGCTTCCAAACTCGGCTTCCCATACCCCATCGCGCTCTTCCTCTCCTCAAATCGGGAACGGGGAGCAGTGAAGCATCTGCTCATGACTCATATCCTATGATGCCTTTACCGAAGTGGCCAACATTTTTCGCAGATCGACCACACAGACCGTATTGCTACTGAAACAGGCAGCAATCTTATCGCCCACAGGGTTCCATGCAACTTCAAAGATACCACCGTCGCCCAAAAATCGTCTCACCAAAGTCCCGTCCTTTGCGCTCCATATGTTAAATGTGCGGTCAAATGAGCCACTCACCAAGAACTGGCCATCCGGGCTATACGCCAACGAGTACACAGGATCGGTATGTCCCGAAAGCGTCTTCATACATCGGCCCGTACTCACATCCCACAGCTTGACCATCGTATCAAACGAAGCAGTGGCAAGCACTAGTCGCCGGTTAGCACTCGGACACCATTGCATTGTATACACCTCTCTACTGTGCTCCGTGAGATTGCACACCATCTTCTGGCTCTTTGTGCTCCATACCTTTGCGGTATAATCATCCGAGCAGGATGCAAGCAAAGTTCCCGACGGATCAAACTTGATGCCATTGATCTCATCCTCATGGCCGCGATACACCCGAATGGGGGCGTCAGAATCCACGCTCTGCATGTAAATAAGCTTGTCCGTCGAACATGACGCAAACACAGTATCATCTTTCCAATCCACATCAAGGCACGGCGCCTCGTGCACCGTATACTGGCGCACAAGCTGACCCGTATGACCATCCCACACGGTCGTGGTCTTATCGACGGATCCAATGAGAATGTAATTGCCCTTCTTGTTCCACTTGAGTGAAAACAATGGGCCAGTATGTTTTGCCAAGGTATGTTTCAACTCGCCACTCTCGCTCCAAACCTTTGCCACGCCATCGTACGTGCCCGTCGCCAGCAAGGTGCCGGTGGGGTTCCAGTCCAACGTCGTGACATCGTTGGATTTGTGTTTTGCCAACGAAGTGGATTGTACACGATCGGCGGCGTGCGCCAGCACCAACGGTTGGGCGGCGGCGGCGGCCGAGGCGGAGGCAGGCGGCGGAAATGCGGTAGGGATGGGCCAGATGCGGGCCGTGGAGTCGCCCGAACCGGTGGCCAACATAGACGTGCGTGGATTCCACGCACACACAAACACCTCGGACGTGTGACCGCGCAAGCTGAGCACGTCCGAGTCCGGAACGTCGACGTTGGACTTGGCGTGCTGTTTACCTCGGTCTGTGTTTGCGGTGGGGGCGGCCGAGTCACGGCCGTCCAGTTCCATGGGGACGGGCGGGTCGCTGGTGCCGTTGATGACGGCGTGCTGACGAGGCGGTTTAAAGTCTTGATTACACAGGCAGCGGTGGACGTCCAGGAGAGAAGTGACGCCGTCCATGGCGTGGGTGCCGTCTTTGGTCTCGTCAATGAGGCTCTGCTCAATCTCGACAAAGTTTACGCCACGCTGGATGAAGGATAGCAGGGCGCCAGGCGGGATTTGCGAGCCGTCGATTTTGGAGCGGATGACTTGGCTTTCGTAGCCAAAGGCGAAGGCGCTGTGCACGTAGCCTGCGGGGCGATCGCAGCGGAGCACGTAGGACGAGTGGGTAGTTAGCACAAGTGGCGGTGCGTGAACGGCTGCGAGGCGGACGGCGGTAACGTACCTGATTCCTGGAGGTAACGAAAGACAAGGTAGTTGATCTCATCGGAGCTCACGGTGGTGTGAGACTGTGGTTTGGAAGACATGGTGGTGGCGTAGAAAGTGGCGACGGGCACGGCGGTCCGGCGAACGGGCAGAAAGTGCTGAAGCGAGGGGGAAACGCGTGTGTGCGAAATTGGAGGGGGGAGGAGGGCGGTGAGCAGCGCATTGGCCGTGGGGGCGCGGCGCGGAGTTCGTGGGGTGTGCGGTAGACGCGACGGCGGGGCAGGGGGGGGGGGTCGGGGGCGAGGGAACGAAGAGAGAGCGAACGCGGGCGCTGCGGGCGGAAACAGAGGCGAGTTGGGAGTTGAGAGCGGGCGCGCGTGGCTTTGGAGTTGTGTGCATTGATCCGAGCGGGGCTGCGGGGCGGTGTGTCGCGCTGTGCGCGTTTCACGTATCAAGGTGGCAAGCGGCGCAATTGTGGCTGGAGGTGCGTGGGCGCCTTATTTTTTCGCGGCTTTTGTAAGACCTTGTTCACTGGTGGGTCTCAGCTTGGGGCTTTACCAAAGGTACCACGCGAAGGGGTGGGGAGCGAGAAGGGGCTGCACACAGATGGCGAGGCCACGCATGCTCGGCTCGCTGGCCCGCCGGTGTGATGGACGGTGGATATTGGTGACGCTGCGGTAGGAAAGCGCGCGAGGAGCGCACACACGAGTACAGGTTAGTACCGTAGGGTGACTAGCAAAGTGCGGCGGGCCACGCAGGGCCGCGCACGGGCGAAAGCGCTGCAACTTCCTCAGACTATGCTATCGTGGTCCGCAACGACGCGCAGCAGAAGCGGCGCGTACACTCGGTACAGGTCTGAGCGATCTCATCCCGGGAAGCATCGCGTCTCGAAGCGCGCGACGTACCGTACCGTTAGTGGCGCAGAGAAGCCAACGCTGAGGCCGCCCAGTTGCACGCGGCGCATCGAGCACACTCAAAGTCGCACGGGCGCCACGCTCGCCAATCTCACTAGCAACACCGTCGGTGTCGCGACGGCCGACGACGGAACGTGCGGCGCAAACCACGTGCGGCGCCACATTGAGCACTGCTCTGTAAATTTGCATTACACTATCAAAGCATGGAAGGGTACCGCCGGCTACATGCAGCTACCATTCCTTGCGGACATGGCGTTCGACGGCGGCTACGGCGTCTGCCAGCGGCTACGTGATCGGATCAATCTCTACAGCGCGTACGATGCGCCGCCGCGCGATGTGCTTCCTCGACGCCCACGTCCCCCCGCGCACGGCACCGGCGCTCGACGCGTCGCCGTCATGCAGCTGTCGCATTCCGCCGTTGTGGACCGGCGTGCCATCGGCGCCGCCACCGCCGCGCATGACGGCGCCGTTGCTTGCGTCTGCGCCGCGGCGCCACAGAGCCCAGCCTCCCTTCTCGTCGCCGCCCCAAACACTCACAAATGGATGTCCACCACCTTGCCGCTGTCGTTGCCTGACTCACCAGCCGCCTCTCAGCCTAACATTGCCTTTGGCTCACATGCGCGTCACATCTACCTCGCGCTTCCACCCGCCCGCCACCTCTCCGTCTTCTCTCGCGTCGACTCCTCGCCTACTCACTATCGCCAGCAGCAAAGCTTGCAAACCGACTTTGACACCCCCGTGTTCGCCGTGCGCACCGTCTTGGAGCACGCGCCCTCCGTCGCCCAACCGCGTCTCTTCACCGTCCTTGTCTCCGAGAGCGGCCAGCTCGCCGTTGTCAATGACTCCGACTCTCAGCCCTTGCTCTGCCAGAAGACCGGCTTCAATCTCGGCGTGCGACGCGTCATCAGTGTGTCGCACACCGCCGACAACGGTTGTATCGCCGTCATCGGTTGCGATGATAATCACCTCCATTTGTATCTCCTTCGCCTGAGTCAACCGCAGCCCACCGCCCACATTCAGCTTTCTTGCTCAGCCCCCATCCAAATCTCTGACCCACCGCACCACCAACCTCGCCGCCCCGACGCGTCGCCGCCGCGCATCTCCCATTTTGCGCTTAATGCGCGCACCTTGTGCGTGCTGTATGAGCATGGCCACCTCTGTTTCTACCACCTGCGTCCCGCTCATTCCGCCCACAACACTTCTGCATCCGCGCTTCCCTTCTTTTCGGCCCCGTTTCAGTCCACACCAAACGCCCCGTCGCTCAAAGCCTGTGTGTTCTATGCAATGCAGCTTTGTGCCACGCCGCCGCGCGAGCAGACGTCCGCCGCGCAGCAACCGCTCGCCGGCTTTGTCGAGCCCCTTTGGCGCGATTTCTTCCTTGTCGGCTACGGCCGCTATGTCTCGGTGTGGGATCATTTGTATGTCTGCGGGCACGCCTTTTTGCACCTTGACCATCATGTGCGAGCCATCTGTGCCGCCCCCAATGAAGCGGGCAGGGCTAATTTTGTGACGGAGCGCGCGCTCCATCAGCTTATCATCTCGGATCGTGTTGCATCGGGTGCAGTCACTCTGGCTATGGTGCTTAAGAGAAAGACGATTTGTGATGAGGTGGTGCAAGCAGTCACTCATGGATTGCCGGAAGCGCCTCTTCGGAGTCATCCATTGTCCGTTGCGCCCATTAAAGCCGCCGCCGAGGCGGACTCTGACTCGAGCAAACTATTTGAAACGTATTTATCGGGCGAGGATGACCGAGAAGATGATATCATAAGACAGTTGCTCACCAAGTCGAAGACGCCCACTGCCGAGTCCGTCATCTCCCTCGTCCATGACTATACCGGTCGAAACCATGGCGCACGGGGCGATCCGTATAATATGGGATTGTCCCGAATACCCAGCGAGCGGCTGGCGGCTGTTACCACGGCTAGATGTTTGTATGAGTTGCGTTTTGATCAGCTCAAGTTTTTGGTGCCGCTGGTGGACATGCTCGGAACAGGCGTTGTGTCAAATGAAGCCGTCTTGGCTGTCGCTGATGTCTCGGATTCTTGGGACATGGGCATGCAGAAGGAAGCGTTCCGTGTTGAGTCAATCATAGATCCGTTGATGAGGCGGGTGCAATATTCACATGCGCTGGAGGCGGTCGTGAGCACTGTCAGTGACCTGCCAGAACAAGACGTTGTCAAGGTTGTGCAGTATGCTACCCGTCTGGCCGACGCGTTTCAAGCGGAGGAGCTAAACGGCGACATGTCGTCGGCAAGGCACCCTCACAACGATTCTGCACGCGTGAAACGTGAGCGCGCGAGACGGCTGTTTGAAGCGTGCCTCAAATCTCACACGGATGAAGAGCAGTTGATCCAGGCTTTGCGAAAGCTCCCGTTCAGCGATGTGGTCACAATTCTTGATCACTTGAAGCGCTATCTATCCACGCCAACGGTCGCGGATGCGAACACCAAAGGCGTGTTGCCGCATCCGTTGTCGGTATTGCAGCGCGGCGTGGTGGAGGTGGCGTTTCAGCAGGAGTCGGCCGTATCTTACAGAGGGATGAGGAACTGGGTTGACCACGACAAGGTTACAAAACGAAAGCGTAGGGCCGTTTTGATGAAGGGGTGTATCTCATGGGCTTGTTGTACAATTGACGCGCACTTGTCCACTCTAATACTGGATGAGTCGGGACGCGAGCTTGCCGAACTCTTGCTGCAAGCGGTGAGGGATAGAAGAAGAGAGTCGCAAAATCTAAAGGCGCTTCAAGGCTTGGCAGGACATCTAGCGAATGGTAAGGCGGTGCCTTCGGCCGCGGATGCTCTCTACAATACCAGAATGGTATTGTTGCCACGCAATGCGGCGTTGCTTTAGCAGTTAAAAGGGAAATAGAAACGACAGGGAGAGGGGGGTAGGAGATGAGGGAGATGTGGCGGGTACGTGAGGGGGGCGGGTAGGTAAGTTTAGGTGTAAACGACAAGGGCGGACATGTTTAGCACTCTTTTTGAGGGAAGCTTATTGAAGGTAGTTGGTTTTTTAAAGACGTTAGTCTTCGCGGAAAGGAAATTAAAGAGAAAGGCACACTCCTACCCAGATATGCAATACAAGGTTTGCTAGCTGCAGCACAGTTGATGACAACATTCAGGTCTGGGCGGCCTTTGCAGACTCTAGCGCTTCGGCAGGATCACCGCTCTGCATGACTTCCTCCAGCAATTGGATGATTTGAGGTACCGCGGAGTGAGGGAGGATAATAGATGTTCGTTGCGGAAAATTATTCTCAGAGATCTTGATGTAACTGCCGCGACGGTTCGCGCCCGACTCGAAAATGACGCGTTTGCCCATGGTGCGAATCTCGCGCTGCACAATGTTAAGGGTGACTGAGGCGCCGTCGTTGAGCGGGGTAACACGCTCGACGGTGCGCGTGAGACGTTGCACAGACGAGGGGTCTGTGACGGAGGTGTCCGGGGGGGTTTTCTCCAGCAGCATGTCGAGACCCTCGCGTAGGAAGGGGAGCCCCTGGATGGGGATGATCATGTTAATACGACGCACAGAAACTTTGCAGATCTTGAGGTAGCGACCCTTTGCGTTTTGCATGACGTCGAGGAAGATCTTTCGACCGTCCGAGGCGACGCGTTGCGAACTGATGAGCTCGGACTTGATCGGATCGGTGGAGGCGGCAGTGGCCGTGCCGGCGGTGGCGGTGGTGGCGGTGGCGGTGTCGGTGGCGGTGGCGTTGGCGGTGGCAGTGGCGGTGGCGTCTGTGGGCGGAGGTGCAGGCTGTTTTGGGGGCGGGGCACTCTCTAGGGCGTTTTCCAGAGCCACAAGCGCATCTCTCATCTGGAGGATTGCAGCGCCGGGCACCATGATGCGCGAGCGGTTGTCGAGGAGACGTAGAAATCGTCCGCGATCATTCTCGCAGATGGCCATGGTGACGCGGCGCGTTCCGACGGTTATGCGGACGCTCATGAGTTCATCACGGTTTTCGTAGCCCATGATGGCAACGCCGTCCTGCGGGACGTCTGCCTCGTTTTCGCCCATGATAAGGGTAGGGCGCTTGGGCGGCGCGACGGAGGGCGAGGAGCGGGGATGGGCGACGTTTGGGGGGGTAGGGGAGTAGATGCGCGCGGCGGGGGTGCTCAATGTTTGAAGCGCGGGAAGGCCAACTGCGGCTGTCGCAGTGGGACGACGGCGGGGCGAGAGCGCGCGGTGCACTAGCGCTTAAGCGCGCCAAAAAATATGGTGGCGCCCTGCGTGCCAAGGCGGCGGAGCGCCCTGGCAGGCTGCCTGCCGCTTTCGCGCCGCGGAGTACAGTAACTCGTACAGTAGCGGTACTGTAAAGTGCTGCCCTCGCATGCTCCGCGGGCTTGTCGCTGCCCCACCACTCTCCTTGGATGCGCTGGAATGTGGTAAGCTCCGCCCGGCTGTGGGTCGCGTCGCTTCTCGCTATGCCATCCGACGACCCGACGCCGTCGCCGCCGCCGCCAGACGCTTCGCCGCCACCGCAGCCGCCGCCGCCGGATGCGTCGCCGTCACCCGCGCCGCCGCGCCCTTTCCCACCCACCCCGGTAAGCCCCGCCTCCGTGCTCATCAAGCAGCCGCTGGAGATAGGAACCAAAGCGCCCTGCAGGTGGCGCAACAGCGATTTCCACGAGTGCGAAATCCTCAACAGACGGCAGAAGCCCGGCACCGACGTGTACGAGTACTACGTGCACTACTCGTCCTTCAACCGTCGCTTGGATGAGTGGGTCACTTTTGATCGCTTCGACCGCGCGGCGCTCGTCAAGTGTGCCGCGCGCCAGCGCGCCAGGAAGGCCGCTAGCGAGCGTGCCCAAATCGCGAGTCGCGCCAAGAGCGAGCGCAAGCGTAAGGACGGAAAGAAGCGAAAGTCCGCCTCCTTAGACGCCCCTACCAGTCTCAACAAGGCTGCTGACCCCGCTCAACTGGAGGACAGAAAGGACGACCACACCAAGATCAAAAACATTCAGACCATCGTGCTGGGGCCTTGGGCCATTGATACCTGGTACTATTCACCTTTCCCCCCAGAGTACTCGGCTTATTCCACGCTCTACTTTTGCGAGTTTTGTCTCAAGTTCGTCAGAAGCCAAGGTGCCCTAAATAGGCATTGCAACCGCTGTACGTTTCGACACCCGCCTGGCGTTGAGATATACCGCAAGGACAACATCTCTATGTTTGAGGTTGACGGCGCCACCAATCGCATTTATTGTCAGAATCTCTGTTACATTGCAAAGCTCTTCCTGGACCATAAGACGCTCTTTTTTGACGTGGATCCCTTTTGGTTCTACATCATGTGTGAGGTCGACCAGCGCGGGGCGCACATTGTTGGCTATTTTTCCAAAGAAAAGTATAGCGAGGAGGACTTTAACGTTGCATGTATTTTAACTCTGCCTCCTTATCAGCGAAAGGGCTACGGCAAGTTTCTCATCTCTTTCTCATATGAGCTCAGCAAGCTAGAGAATTTGGTTGGTTCTCCTGAGAAGCCGCTCAGTGATCTCGGATTACTGGGCTACAGAAGTTATTGGTCTCAGGTTCTGGTGGATCTTTTGCGCAACGAGAAGAGCAGCGCCATAACTATCTACGAAATATCTGAGAAGACAATGATGAACACCGAAGACATTGTCGGTACATTGCAAGCGCTCAGTTTGATCCAGTATTATGAAGGCCAGCACATTATCGACATGCGACGCATCAATAACATGAAGATGGGCAATAGAGGTCTACCATGTGACCCTGCTTGCATTCGCTGGACGCCACACACCATCGGACCTGGCGTGCAAATACCCGCAAATGGGACGAGTGGCCCGATCACAACGCGTTTGGGCACTGGCCGCCGTCGCTGAGACGGTATAAGCTGCTGCTTCCAGCTGCATCAAATGATCCTTTCTTAACCTAATAGCTAGTAGTCGGTAGTCATAACCCAAGGTTGTCTTCTCGACGGCTGCATGTAAATATTTGTATTTAAGTCTCCGTACCTAAGGAGTTGGCTCTTTTCTTTTGAGCTTGTTTCTTATTTTTAGATGAAGTGCAAGAAGAAATCACTTTAGCCTATCCTTTGGTGCTCTCTTTATAGAGTTGATCAGGAAGACGGATGAAAGTCAGTGAGGGCCTTCAGTATCTAATGGGGAATGCCTACTTGAATAGTCGGACTGCGAAGCTTACCATCGTGATGTGTTTCGGGAGAGAGCTAAGGCTAAGAATATGCAGATATGATTTACTCGGGAAAGTCGTCTCTCCGCTCACCAAAACTGTGCGCAGTACTTGGGCTATCTCTGATGAACAAAGTCCATCCTTTTCTCGCCAACAAGGGCCTCCTCCCTCTAAATCTGTCGATGACTCTGAGCATTAATTGGGGACGATCGCACCGTGCACACGCATCTGTGCGGGGAACTCAACCCATACGTTGATAATATCTACACACACTCGATTTTCGCGGCATACCAGCTTCGATACCGATATCTTTATTGCAGTCTAGTTTTGACGCATCACTATTATCATAGAATGTCACTGATGGAAAGCCTTTCTTGCTTCTACTGGAGGTCGAAGAATTCTAATTGCTCTTCCAGAATCACTTTTTGCGCAAGTGTTTATCATTGGACAAGAAGAACAGTGGTGATGGATTATGTAGTTTCAGAAGCAATGGAAAGCTGCCCACAGAGCCAAGACCATGTGAGTGGTTTTGGGTCAACTTCCTCAAGACAGTGTTCCCCTACACAAATACCGATTCGTACAATCCTAAATTTCCATGCATGGTGACTGCAATATCGGTTTCAATGATGAAGAACCTCAAGTTTGCACGAGTCATAGCAAAGGGCCCGTATCATGCAACCGACCATCAAACGCATACGCTTAGAGTTTTCTTCTTTCATTGTCAAAACAATCACGTCGTGTCCTTGTGTTTGACCTATACGACATCGACAGAACAGATCCAGCGGTGCGTGAACTCATGATCTTGAATACGTCGAACTGAAACAACTCGCGCATTCCGCACCATTTAGACCCAGTTTCGAATGTCGATACCTCTAGTCGCGTGGTAAAACTTTGAAAGCCTAGCATGTTTGCAATTCCCACAACCCCTATCGCTGAAACACTGCACCGGATAGAGTCTTTTCGAATGGTCTTGTCATCCACAGCAAGTCGCAGTTTCCTCGCCCAGAAGAAATTCCCTTCAAAACATAGAATCGCAAAAATGTACGTATTACACAGTTTCGAACAAAAAGGAGAAGAGGAAGCCTGCATTTTGCTTTCAAGGAGGGCTTTTCGCACGCATAACCGCCCGAATAGCGTCGCGATTGAAGCTAAATGTCTCGATTGGACGAGCCTTCTTGACAAGATTAGTGATAGTGGAGGCGCGTCTCAAACGTTGCTGTGATTCTTCGAGATCAAAAAACAGGTTCTTCGCGGGCATCTGTACGGCCTGAGCTTCACGCAATTCTTCCTTCGTGAAGTCTTTGCTCGTCACGTAGGGCACAGGCCAAAACTCGTCTTTCAAGCCCTTTTCCGCAGTGATTCGATCAGTTTCTAGAACGTAACGGTGAAACAACTGCCTTCTTTCCGAATCACTTAGTGTTGTACCACCTATTGTACCAAAGGTGGCCATGTTGCGAAGAGCTTCTTGCAGAGCAGCGTCTTTGCGAGCTTTTCGACTACTCCCCCTGGAATCAGAAGTATTATTTGCCTTGGGTTTGGTGGTTTTTCGTTTCGGCGGTGTCTTCTTCTTCTGGCCGTTACCATTCTCTAAATGCTCTTTGCAAATAGGATTCCCTCTCTCGCTCTCGACAGTCGGCTTGCTTTCCTTTGCTTTTCGCCTGAGAGCGAGATGATCTTTGCCGTTGGAGAGTTGATGTAGCTCAAGATTTGGCATGGACTTGGACATGTCTCTGATAGCCTTCTGCCTTCGCGATACCCATGCTTTCAGTCGCTTGGAGAACGCAGCAACTCCGTTTTGCGAAAAGAGCTTTCCCTTTTCTCGATTTGGCGACGTCTTTGCCTCAGCCTCAGCTTGCTTATTGAGCATCTTTGCAGCCTTTGGTGAATCGGGAAGCGCGGATAACGAGACCCACTGAATATCAGAGATCTCTTTTCTTGTTTGTGTTTCGAACTCAGTGTTTTCTGGAATATTGGTGACGATAAATATTCGGCACGGCCTGCCGCTTGATAGTGAGTCCAGATAGTCTGTGTTTTCATTGATGTACGGAGACATATCGAAACCTGTCTCCTCTAGCACTTCTCGCACAGCGGCGTCCATTTCTGATTCATCTTTGGAGAGCTTACCTTTCGGAAATCCCCAGCGAGCAGTGGGTCCCCAACCTCGCACAAGCAAAACCTTGTCCATGCGCGGGTTAAGAAGTGCCGCGCCGCACGTAGGAACCTCTTGCTTGTACGACTGGAACTGCGATACGAGACGGTCCACGTCGTTTCGATACTGCTTTAGCAACGACGTGTGGTCAAAGAGCCGTGCGGCAAAATGCTTGAGCGGTAAACGCGGCAAGGAACGGTTGTTATCGCGGTAGAAATCATCGTAAAACCAATGAGCTGATTCAATAGCGAAAAACAGACGTTCAAATGACTCGTACTCGCCGGCAGGCAGGTTGACCAGGAAACGCATGCATAAGTCATCCAAAACCTCCAGTAGCTGGGGCGAACTGGTGGATTTCTTAGTGGCGGACATGTTTCCACTAACGAGAGAGGCAGGCATAGGGTGCAGTCGCGATGAAACAAAGAGCGCCTTCGAGCCGGGATAGAGCAGCGATGGGTCGTGGAACAGGCTTGGAATGGGGCGCAAGCGACACGTAATGGCGCGGGTGTGACAACCAGTGGAAGAAAGGGCGATGGGGGTCTCGTAGTAACGTCGAGAAGATTGCTGCGAAGCAGTTTGATGGTGGCGGCGTGTAGGCAGAGGCGAGGAAGAGGAAGAGTGGCAATGCAAAGAGCAGTACGCGTCGCCACGAAATGGTGTGAGTGTGATGTTCCACAAGAAGAGCGCTACGAGAAGCGTGGTTGGCGCACTAAGTCGCACAAGATTGCCAAGTCAAAGGGCACCAACCTCAGACGCGTGGCCTGTGTGATTGTTGTGCCCTGCAGACGTCACGCGCCGGTGCTGTGACCGCCTGACGCCCGAAACTCTAAAATTTTCTAATCGTTGCCATCCCCCTCTCTCCGCCAACCCCCCAGGAATCTTTCGAATGCGCCCCCTCCACGCACAACTGATGCTCCGCTCCCCGAAGCAGGGTCACAAGGTCAACAGATACCATAAGGTGCCCCTGAGACATTGAATGCGTACGCAATTCGATTTGCGCCATATCTTCTCCTTTCCACAACACCAACTGCTTTCCCGATCATCTGCTCGATTTTTCAACCTCCCGCCCGTCCTCCTACCTACACAACCGTCGAGAACTCTTTCTGTGTTCACCATGATATATCATCGTCTAGCGCGCTTTGAATATGTTGAGCCGCTTGGTGTCTGCGTCCACAACAAGGAGAATCATTGGCTAACGTGTCCTTTACACACATCTCGCCTAAACTCCATCCCACTCACATTATCAACTCCTTCTGCCACAACTTAAACCTCGCTAAAATGCGTTTATGTTAGTTACAGTACCAGTTGACAGATTTTGGCTTTTTAACGCCGCTGCTTTGTCCATCGCATTAATACACATGCATGTCTGCGCTTTTTCGTGGCCTTGGCTGTTTATTTCGCCAGCTGAAATTCATCGCTCCGAAGGCGGATATGTCCAGAAACACGATCGCAATCACTGGTCCAACCGTTCGCAGAATCGGATATCAAACAGCATTGCGTCTGGCCGAATATGGAAACAAATTTGTACTTGTTGGTCGCAACCCAACCAACACTTATCAAGCAGCGGAATCTATTCGTCGAACTTACTCTTTTGCTGACATAGACCAGGTGCCGTTCGATCTCTCTGGTATTGCTTCTATCACAACCTGAGCGAAGACGCTCAAGTCTATAGTGTTGGCTGAACGGGGTCTTCTGATTTGTAATGCGAGCTTACATCTGGGGTCGAAATGACGGAACAAGGATTCGAAAAGACCTTGTTTGTGCCCTTGGTCATCTCAAATTGATGCACATGCTGCAACCAAAGCGTGTCGTTTGGTCGACTGGTGACATTTATGTCATTTCTAATGGCACACCAAATTCTTCTACACCGGTCGGTGGCGCACAAGCACATGCACGGGCGAGTCATGCGAGGCCATGGCTGGCTCGCGATTTGAAAAGGCGCAACGAAGAGAGTGGCCTTTCAATGGAGGTCCTGTGTGTACACTCTGGAGTAGCCAATTCAAACTTTTCAATGGCTCCGAATTTCATGAATAAAGTCGCTGGAATTATTATGCTCTCCGTTTGGTATGAGGCCGAATCATAGGTGCGGGCTGCAAGGTTAAAACCGGAAGATCTTCATTAGGTTGAAACCTTGTCATACTATGACAGCAAACGAGGATGGGTCACTCTTTCGCAGAATGATCCAACCATGGACGGTGAAAATGCAAAGCTCCTATTTCAGGAATGTGATGAGGTGTGCAATATTTCAAGGACATTGAGGTAGATTCGCCGTCTTCTTAATTGGAACTGCAGATGCCACCTATCTAGATGTCACACCATGATATTATACTACTCTAGCAGTTAGATTGACGTCTGACTCCCAGCAATCATTTTAAAAAACGTGCGTCTTGTTAAGCCATAATTTTCATCACCAGACGAATCGTTTTCCCGAGAACGGAATTGGGCTTTACAGTGCAGTGGAGCAAATCGTTAAACAGCAGAACACAAACATTCCAATCAAGCAACTCTCCAGGTATTGCGCCCACAAAAGCACCATAAGTGTCCGCGACCTGAAGATGATGATTCATTTCCCGTTCTTCAATTGAAACTATGGGGCTTTCTCTTGGCCTTCATTTGAAAGAAAAGCATGTGACAGCCGATTTCTTGGTTATCATTCTTCTTTTTCTTTCATAAGAACGCTGTACTATAATTTGCATGATACTTCAGCATAGACCTAACGTATCTATAGATGTTCTTTTTTCCACTAGATATACAAGATCAATTCCACATAGAAAGAGAGGGACCGTTAGATCTTCCCAATGAAACTGATTTATGTAAAGCTCGTACGCCTTCCTACGGGCAGAGTGTTGTCAGGGCTGTTCTTATCGTCCGGCTCTACTTTCAGATGGTTACCAGAATTGCAAGGACGACGCGACCCGCAACTGCGACGACGATGTCGCCGCTGCGTCGATTGTAGTGACACTTGCCATGGCAGTACTGTAGCTCCCCCGCTGACGCCCGTTGTCACCTGTCTGATGACTCCGACGCCGCTCAAACCCATTCCCGTTCGATCGCCACCACCATCCTCAATTGCCAGAACGTTGCCGCCCTCGCAAACCACAACCCGCGTGATCTAGCTTCCTGCGTTCACGCTGACTCCAATGCCGTTGCTATCCGTGGGCATCCCCGTCAAAACGCCGCCGATACCGAGCGCCACCCCGTGAAAACAGCGCCCACTGCCTAGTACCACCTGATCGATGCCACTGCCGATTGCAGTCACCTCACTGCACTCCTGATCTCGTTCACAAGAAATTGGATCTGGAGTTCTTGGGCTCATTCGCAAACAACGTGCTTCTATGCATGTCAGGCAGCTGTTCAAGTATCGAGTACGATGTGATGTTTCTCGGCCCACCATCTTCCGCAATCCTTTCCCAGAGAAACCATTGGAGAAGAAAACTTCTAAGCAAGAATTGTGCATTAAGCCGGTTATAGATAACGTCAACTCGTTTCTTACCACCACCGACACATGCATCCTTTCACATCATATCTTTCAGTGTCTGCATTGACATTACGGAAATTTTCATTGCGCTTGATGGAGGTCATTTGTTCATCAAGTCGTTCATTCACGAATAAGTGAACTCTGCAATAGTTCCCAACGCATTACAACTCGTCTTCATTATGCCAGTTTACCCTCGCCGAGCTTGCACGAAGTGTCTCACGAAGCCATCGCTCAAGGGCCCCACGGATGCCCATAGCGCACAGCCCTGTTGCCTCTACACGCCGACAAGCCGCCTCAGCGTGACGCAGCAGCGTCTCCCTGCGTCGCACATCACTGAAATCAATTAACCTCATGTTCTGCACCCACACAGACCGCTCCGTACCTGCCGTCCTCGCCAATGCTGCCAAAGACGAAGGTATCGCGCGAACAAGTGCGATAGTCGCGAAGCGATCAACCACACCTATGCTTCGCAAGCTGCCCGGCAACGGTATGTCCTTTAGTTCCGCAAAAACGGCGGCGCTCATGGCCAATACGCGCACATTCTTGACTGCTTTCGTGATACAAGCAGCCACCCGCGCCACAGCTCGTGCATCCTGCGGGTTGCTGGTCGAAGGCGCCATCGCTAACAGTGTATCGATTTGGGTGGTGCCGTGTTGCCCGCAGAGGACTTCGTCCACGAACTGATGCAGCAGTGTGCCATTCGCAAACATCAGCTCCTTTGCCGCGGACGCACCTTCTATGATCACGGTGAGCGCACCGTGTCCTTCACTCGGCTCCACCCACCGTGGTGCCAAAGGCGCCCACTCCGCACTGCACGCCCGCCTTTGCAACCACTCATTCACCCACATCGTGCGCGCCCCAAAGATCGTATCGTCAGCACATCGCGCACCCGGTGCACGCATGCTGAGAGCGTGTTTCTCGCCAAACGGCATACCATCCCTTCGCGACCAAAAGTACATCTGTTCGCCTTGCTCTGCGCTGAACAGATGAGGTCCATGAGGTAAGTCCTGCCCGCTGCCACGCGTCCAGGTGACGTCGGCTCTAGAACAAGAGTGCATAAGCCGCCCCCACCCGGAGTAAAAGATAGAATCCGAAAAGTCGTCTACACGAAACAATTGAACGGTATGCGGTGTGCACCCCGATTCTTGTAGGCGTCGTAATGTGCGCTTGCGCGGGGAAGTAATGCTCACGCACTTGAGACGACGTGCCAAGCACCCCGGCACCATTGTACCGTCTTCTGCGTCCTCAAAACTCAGCTCCGTTACCAACGATTGACGGGCCACATGTTGTAAGATAGCGTTCTGATGAGGCCACTGCATAGCACCCAACCGCAACGCGCGCAAACGCGAACCTCCAACTCGCATTGCCAACAGCAACCCTTGCGCGACATCGTCGGGCATCGCCCTGCTCACACCATGCGGAGAATCGCCGTCCAGCACCAGTTTGTGAGGGTGCAGGGCATGCATCATTTGTACCGCCAAGCCGTATAATCTCTTGCAAGATACGGCCACGTTCCAAAAGTCTCGCACATTGTTAGCGTTCTGCCTGTGGCCGTCGTTCATGAGCGCGCGCAGCACCCGCAGCAATACGTCATCAGGAAGTTGAAGTATCTGCGTGCGTCGAACAGGCAAGAAGCGACGCGGTGCTGAAAAGCGCAGACGATCTGCCATCCAGTTACCATTGCCGCTGCGTACCATCGCGAGCGTGCGACCAAAACGTATTGCCTCCGCTCGGGAGCCCAAAGATTCGATATCACCGTTAAGACGGTTTTGATGCAGTGGAGCGTCAAGATTAAAGGAATCCCTTGGGGGAAGATGCACCAATTCTTCGCGACTATTCGATGAAGGGCCGATACCCCCTTTCCCATAGGATAACGACACTGCCAGCGCACGTCTAATAACCCTTTCGAACCGGTAAATATTGCCAAGAGTTACACATATGCGCATCCAATGACATTAAGACAAGAGCATTGCTCTGGTTGGTGGAGAAGTAACTTCAAGTTTTACTTTAGAGGGCTCGTTCTTTTTTTAAACAGTGCACTGCACTAAGAGCGTCCGCAGCGGGACACCATAACCGTAACCATAACCATAAATAAGCGATATTTACGGCTCGTTTATGGTTATGGCGGAAAAAATGTGACGCGGCGGGAAGAAAAACCGTAACCGTAAACGCTGCAAAATACGGTTACGGTTATGGCCGTCATAAAGATGTCGAGTTTATGGCAGGACTTCCGACATGCCATAAGCGAATGTGGCCACGTGTCGCGTACAACTCACGTGTTTCCCAAGACTGCACTCATAAAAAGGTACTGTTTGACAAGCTCGCCCTCTCCTTCGAGTTTGAGCATCCCGCTTCTCCTGTCCCCTTCGCTTCAGAACGTCAACCGCCGCGTCCACCACGCCGCCTACCGCGCCGCCCATCGACTGCTCCACTGCAGGAGGCCTTTCGACCATTGAATCCCCGCGACCCGTTGGGCGAATGCTGCTGTCACCCGGCGCGGTGCATGCGTACGGTATAGTGAGCGCCCTAATTGTAGGGCAAACCGCGCGAGCGGGCAAGCACTCAAGGCGTCCAACCTTGCTCCCTGGAATGGGTAGCGAAGGTTGTAGAGCTCCCTCGATAGGGTCGAAAAGCACCGGGCGTAACTCCGGACGACACCTTCCTGACTGGCAGTCGAGGTTGGGTGTGGCCGTCGACCGATGACGTCGGACGAAGTGAGCCGCGTGTCCACGAGCGGGAGTGTCCGCGTAAACGGTAGTACCAAAAATCGGGCAACGACCCGAGCCGCGATACGGGGCGCAGACTCGAGAGTCGAGTAGATAATTGTAGTGCAAACTGCGAACGTGGCACAGACACGAGCCGCGTCGCGGAAGCACCACCAAGGTGTTCAAGCTTGCTCCCAATGAGAGGTGGCACAGCGAGAGAGCCCTCTGATAGGGTCGACACGAGCCGGGTGTAAATCCGG
>JAHNZQ020003149.1:1937180-1991845 GCA_019155205.2 Gracilaria vermiculophylla
ACCTCTTGGACAACTCTAACCCCGTTTTGGTTTCTACAGTCGACCATTACGGCTCGTCCATTACCTTGCGGTTCTACTAGCGCCCGTGCGTTGCATTCTATCACTACCAATATAGGTGCATTCCGCAGGCCCGCTATCTCGCACCCCCAGTGGTTGTGCTACCGCGTACCTCTCAGGTTTCCTTTTCCCACCTTCTAGGTTGAGCCCTCCGCGCGCTCCCTAGCCACGCGCCCACACGAACACCCTTTTGGTTTTTAGCCGCTTTGGTTATACCACACTCCTGAGGGATATTGTACCTTAAGGCCAAACCACCATATTTCCGTAGGAGCCACTGTACTACATACCCCCTTTCCTAAATTGCACCACGTCCTCGAGGTGCATCTTCCGCTTTCTTGATCCCTGGGGTGGCTGCTATCGGTGTTGCGGCACGTGCGGCCTCCGGCGGTTCGCCCGTTCTCTTTTTCAGGCGTTCCTTCTCTTCTCCATACTCCCGCGCGGCGGATTGCCGCGGGTTCGCGTTTCATTCCTTGCGCCGTTCGTGGGCTCCAGCTCCTCTTCACCCGGCGATATCCGCTCCTTCTTGGTGTCATCCTTCGGTGCTGCTGCGCCAGTCGGCAGCGTGAGCGTCCGCATCCTCCGGCGCATCGTGCGCGGTGCACGCGCGCAACTCCCATGGACGGAGCGTGGGGCAGTCGCGCGAGGGTACTGACCCCCTGGAGGCGTTAGCCACTCTGACTCCTCCGAGGTTACTCCTTTTGGCAACACCCGCTTCTTCGCGTCCGTTTATTCAATCTCCGTGAAGGTGCATCGTCTCATAATTTTCTCGTCCGCGCCCTCTTCATTCTTCACGAGACATGAACTTGCGCCACGCCATGGTGCTACATACCTCGCCTGTCTTCGGTCGTCCGTCTTCTCCGCGCATTTCACCATGGCGTCTCAACGCAGCTCCCTCCGCGGTCGGTGTATAATCGAGGGCCGCTCCCTAAGTGGTGCCAGATCCCGCATCTCAGGTGCTTCGGCTACGACTCTTCGACTATGAACCCTTGGTGGAGAGCTTGGCAACTAGCGCGCCCTGTCAGTCACCGGCTACGTCCAAAGATATGGGCGCACCTCCCTAGGTGATAACCCCGCGGCCTGCCGCAGTGCCGAATGCTCCCGCAGTGGTACCCGCCGTGTCTCCTATGGAGGAGGACGAGATTGCTCCCGTCCCGGTACCTTCGGCCCCAGTGGTGCAACCCCGACTGCGGAGCGTCCCTGCGCCGAGTACTTAGCCTCGCCTGCGGAGTGTTCCAGTTCCCTCACCACCGTTACCTCCGGCGTCTCCGACTCCACCCTTGGCATTGCCGTCCTCTACTGTGGAGCCCGCGGAATCCCGTCGGGGAGCTCCTGTCTCGGCTGGTCCGCTGTCTCCAGCTCCCTCCGTGGTGGTTGTTGCGCCATCACCGGAAGTGGCCGCATCTGGTGCACCGTCGGGAGGAGTCTCCTCTGGGGCTCTGGAGGCTGCCTTCCAGGAGTTGGTGCAAGCGTGCCTGGTGACAGGCCGTCCTGCTCCAGCTTCTCCTGTGGAGGCTCTACGCGAGGCGCGTACTTGGGTCTTAGAGCTCCACCAGGTCCGGACAGACCGAGCCTCGATGGCGGCCCTCAAGGAAAGCCTGTCGGAGTTCTTTGATAGCCAATTGCACACAGCGAAAGCGCGCCTCGAAGCGGAGCATTCCACGCGGTTCGGTAACCTGTAGGTGATAGGACCCTGACCAATAAAAGTTCCTTCGGATGGAGCGTAAGCTCCACGAACGGTAGTTCAAGCATGTATAGGCCGTGCCCGCGAGCTCAGCGACACGAAGTGCCGCCATAGGAGCATGCGAAAAAGCGAGCAAAGCATCCGGGAAGCGAAAAGAATAACTCCAGGTGGGGGATAGACGGCGCAGTCGAAAAGCATCTCCGTTTGGGGGCCCCCTCCCCCTTTCCTAAACGGAAGCGCCTATGTGGAGTGGCGTTTCCGCACCAGACTGGCGTGGTATCGCCTAAGGGAGTTCTCCGGGATATATTCCGGAGGTTCTTCCGTGTCTTCCTTCGAGGTGTACCCATACCAGTGGACGTGGTATAGTACTCCTGCAGGGGTTCGTCGGTGGGAGACAATATGATCCACCGCGTAGAGGATGTCGCCTTCAGGGGTCATGATGGCATCGGGGGCCTCCAGGATAGGCTCACCGAGGGCGGTGATGCGGTTCCCAGTATCCCGTGGTGTCGTTGCGCCTGAGGTGGTCGACAGGGGAATCTCCGCGCATTGTCCCTGAGGTGGGGTGGCGGGCATTCCTGGAAGGCTGGGCGTTGGGACTTTCGTCACCCTATCACGGGAGACGACATCCCTGAGCCCGTTCACCTCAATGGCGACAGTTTCCCTGTAGGTGGCCAGGACTTTGAAGGGCCCTGAGGTTGTCGGCGATAGCTTGCGCGTGACGTCCGGCGGTTCATCGGAGTTCTCCTCGGGTTTATCGAGGAACACCTCTTCCACTTCCTTCAGGTGAGGACCTTCCATAACGTTTCGGTCGAAGTCCTGTTTGTATCTCCTCTGTGTGGCGTTGAGCCTCTCCTTCGCGAGCGAGAGTGCGTTCTCATATCGCCTTAGGATGGAGCGTTTGGCTTGCGCCACTGTTGGCGTCTGTGGTCCATCCGCTGTGTGCGCCGTGGCGCGTGCCGTGATGACAGCACTTGGCGGAATGCGCGAGAGCACCAAATTAAAAGGAGCAGTCCCCGTGGAGCGGTGCACCTGTAGGTTGTATGCATACGTGAGGGGTCCCACATATACGTCCCAATCCTTCTGGTGGTCCGCGACAAAGTGCTTCAACCTCGAGGCGATGGTTTTGTTGAACCGTCCCGCCTGGCCGTTTGTCTGGGGGTGATAGGCAGTTGTAAACAACTGCTTCATCCCCATGATTCCGGAGACGGCGCTGAAGAGTTTCGCCGCGAACTGGGGGCCGTTGTCCGTAGGGAGGTACAACGGTATCCCGTAGAGATAAACCCAATGCTCCAGAAAGGCGTCGGCAATCACTGCTGCAGTAGTGCTCCGGAGGGGGATGGGACGCGTGATCTTGGAAAAGCGATCCGTGATCACGAGGATAAATCGGTGCCCTCGCTCCGTCTTGGGGAGAGGATTCAAGATGTCCATGTCCACAAACTCCAACGGTCCTGAAGGTGGGAACGGCGTGAGCGGCGTCCGGTGTTTCCGTATACTCCCCCTAGCGGCGGCGCAGGAATAACAATCCGCCACCGTTTGAAAGGCGTCGTTGGCCATGTTCGGCCAATAGAACTCCCTCCGCATGGTGAAATACATCCGAGATCCACCGGGGTGCCCCGCTAGGCAAGGATAGTGCGAGAGATACAACACTCTCGCCCGTAACTTCGTAGGCACCACCTTTTGGAGAGCTCCGTTCAGAGGGGCGCGGCGTTCAAGCATGCCGTCACGGTCGACATCGAACGATGATGTCAAACTCCCCACAGTGGCGAGGCACTCCTTGCAGTATGCATCCGTACTCTGCTCCTTCAGGAACTCCGCTATGGTAATGGGGAGAACTTCTTTCTCCTCCTCAACAAGAGCCATCACCTCAGGGAGTCCACTGGACTTTCCTCCAGGTTCACAGCATTCCAAACATTCTCCATCGGATCCTTCTTTCCCGTCGGCGTTCTGGATGACCAGACACGGGATGTTGTCCTTCAAAGGTGTTTTATCTTCCCCATCGGTTGAGATTCGCGAGAGCGCATCCGCGGCCTGGTGTTTTATCCCAGGACGGTGGAGGATGTCAAACTCGAACTCCAGAAGGCGTAACCTTCACCTTTACAGGCGACCGGAAGCATTCGTCAAGGACAGTGTCCACTTCAGTGGTACGTGGTCCGTCCTCAAGGTGAAGCGCGCGCCTTCCAGGCATGGGCATAAAAGCAAAACCGCCCACACGATGGCAAGAAACTCGCGCTCCGAAGTGGAATAATTCCCTTCCGTAGGGGTGAGGCTGCGACTCCAATACCCGATGGGTTGAAGTCCACCTTCAGGTTGTTTCTGTAGGAGGGCACATCCAACCTGGTACTTACAGACGTCAGTGTCCAGCACCATTCGGCCGTGCCGCTTCGGCAATACCAAGATTGGTGGTTCTATCGGTCTCCTCTTCAGGGTGTCGAAGTCTTCAAACTCCTCATCCGTCAGGAGAGCCAATTGCGTCGGTTTGTACTACTCCTGGAGGCGATTTAACCGCGCCGCTATACGGGAGATGTGAGGGACAAACCTCCGGAAGACGTTACACAACCCAAGGAAGGAGCGGAGCTCCGTCTGGTTTGTGGGAGGGCGAGCTTCCTTAATGGCGTCCTGAGTTTTTCGAGAAACCTGTAGGCGGCCCGGGAGCACAACGTGCCCCAGGTAGTCTACCGACGACTTGAAAAAGAAACATTACTCCATCTTCAAGGTGAGGCCAGCATCCTTTAGGAGTTGGAGCACGTGCTTCACATGAATGAAGTGCTCCTCCACGCTGCGGGAGTATATGATGACATCATCGATATACACCAAGGCATACTGCCATTTCACCTTTGACAGGATAATGTCCACCGCTCGTTGGAACGTAGCGGGTGCATTCTTCAACCCAAATGGCATCCTTAGGAATCTGAAGATCCCACAGTGCGAGATGAACGTTGGTTTATCTTTATCGGAGTATTCCATCTCAATCTGCCAGTAGCCGCTATTGGCATTTAGCGTGGAGAAAACGGACGCATCGCCTAAATAGTCGATACATTCATCCATCCGGGGTATCGGGTACGAATCGCGTACCGTCACCTCGTTAAGGCGCCTGTAGTCAATACAGAATCTTAGGGAGCCATCTTTCTTTTTGACAAACACCACCGGGAAGGCCCATTCGGAATTGGAAGGCTCTATAACGCCCTTCTCCGGCATCCGGTAGACCTCATCGCGTTCAAAGTCGCGCGCGTGGGGTCCGGCCCTCCTCGGGAGTTGATGTACCGGCTAAGCATCCGGTGTGAGCTGGATCCTGTGCTTGGCCAGGCTGACCTGACCCAGGCAACCAGACCACATGTCCTCGAAGGCGGATAGCATCTCCACTATCCTGTGGCGATACCCTTCGAAATCATCGCCAATTTGGAGCTTCTCCTGCCAGGTGGCAGGACTCTCTTCCTCATGAGCCGCGGAAGTCGCTTCCGTCTCCACGGTGGAGATAGCATCGCGGTCCGCAAAGTCTTTCGCTGGTGGGAGGTGAGCCAATCCTGCAGGGGCGGGTAGTGCCACCCCGACGACAATTCCTTTCTGGAGCCGTAACGACGACTCCTTGAGGTTAGCGAGCACAACCCTAAAGGGGATGTTCGGTATTACTTCCATAACACCGTTCGCCATCATGGAGTGCCGCATTGTCGTCAGGTGTGGACTCCTTTGTAGGAATGAAAAGCCAGATGCAGAGGTCTGCACCCAGACTTCGGCCTGACTCCTCGCGGGTATTTTAATGCTCTTCAGCACGCGGAGCTTATTCGACTGAGTCTCCTTCGAAAGGTTACCCACTTGACGCGCGTTGGCGTCCGGTCCTGGAGATACGGACACAATACCTAAAAGGGCAGCGTCATGAAACGTCACCTTCCGCAGGCGTGGGTAGATTTAACGTACATAACTATCCACAAAGGAAATGCCCAAAATGCATTGTGCGGCCAAGTTGGTCGCCACGAAGAACCACACTTTCACCTGTAAGGAGCCCAACCGGAGGTACAAGGGGATTGTGCCGAGGATGTTCAATGCTCGTCGCGACGCATCGCGTACCGTCGGTAGCTTGCCAGTCCTCAAGGAGCCGAGAGCAGACGGCGGGAGCACGTCGGCGTGCACCAGATTGGGGCCAGCTCCGGTATCGAGGATAGCGCGCACCGTGGTGGAGGCGAGCGGGGAACATCCTATAGAGGCGAATACCTTGTAATTCTCACGGCGGAGCGTGCAAAAAGAATCCTCAAAGGTGTCAAAGGGGTCGAACGGGATTGGGGGGCCCGCCGATTCTGCATCGACGGAGCAGACGGCCTCTCCCCCTTTCCTAAATGCGACCTCCGTGGAGTCGAGGCTCGATGTCGGAGAGCCACGCGGAGCCTCTACGCGTGGCTCTGAGAGTTTTCCTGGTTGGTGGAGAGGGGCTGGTTTCCAGGCGGGGACGGCTTCTGCGGTTTTGCATCGCGATGCGACGTGCTTCCTCGAGTTGCAACCGGCTGGGACACCGGCACCTGCGTTGCGGGTGCCGTTGACAGTGGGACAGGCTGCACTCCCGGTGGAGCACGGTAACCGTAGTTTCCTTGACGGGAGCGGATGTCGCGATACGCGGTTCGATAACTTCCGCCCTCCGTTGGTGTGTCCTTCCGGTCCTGGACGTTTTTCTCTCTTTCCTGTAGGATGGCGGCCCTCATTGCCGGGGTGAGAGCCGTACAGTGTACGGGCTCTCGTGACAAGCAAATCCTGCAAGGCGGTGGGTAGCCTCGAGGGTTCGCAAATCTGACGCTCCTGTAGGATCCTGCCGAGGCGTACGAAGTGGGAGACGAGGTTATCCTCGCCCTAGACGGTGCTCCCTGAGAGGAGGCGTATGTGAGGGCAAGGGCCTCTTGCTCTCCTACAAGCGTGGGCTCGTCGACTTCCTCCGAGGTGCTGGAGTCCAACGTCAGGGCGGATGCCCGACGGGTCTTTGAGGCGGCCGATTTGTCCGAAAGTGGAGCATGACTGCGGCGAGCGGCACGGTGGGTATCCCCATAGGATTCCACGAAACGTGCTAACTCCGTATAGGTGGTCTTTGGGTGCGTGGTCAAGTGATTACGCACCCTTGCGCGTATCGAGGGAAGGATTCCCTCGACAAACAAAGACTTCAATCGCCGTTCGGAGTACACATTCCCATACCGCAAAGCCTTCGTCCGCAGCTTCTGTGAGAACTCCGTCTCGGTCATTCCGGTGTTCTGCCTATAGAAGGTTACTTCAGCATCAGCATCGGCTATTACCTCGTCCATGGCGTACCTTTTAAGGAGGAAATTGACTATCTCCGGGTACGTCGTCAAGATCTACGTTCCAGGATCATCCACAATGGTGCTCTCCCCCGTGAGGCGCGGCTGCACCAGCGAGTGCGCTTGACCTGTGAGGTAGAACTGAAAGCACCATACGGCGGCACCTTCATGGACACCATTTGTGTTACACGCTGAACGGAAGCGCGTAAGAAAATTCAACACCGAGATGTTGTCTTCGCTTGACAAGGAGTGCTTCTTCATTTGAATATCCATACGGCGCTGCATCTTCGTGAGTCGTTTAGCGACCGACGCGTCGTAAAGTGTGGAGCGATCATTCAACCTGTAGGTGTCATAACCCACCACTTTGGCGAAGAGGTCGTTAAGCGGGACGTACTTCCTGACCCTTCTGCTCTTCTCCTTGGGAGGTATACTGTCCTCCGAGCTGGAGCTGTTTACGCATTCGGAGTCTGAGCTTCCCTCCGAATCGGTGTCTCGCTTTCTTCTTTTCTACCTCTGTTTCTTTCTTCGTCTTTCCTTGAGGTGGTCTGGGTTGCTGACGATACCCCCGTTTTCGCGATCCACCCGAGGAGTATCCTTTCCTTCTCTCCTTGTGTGGACTTCGTCGCGACCGGTATCCTGTCCTCCTCCGCGGGGCGTCAGGTCCAGATGGTGCATAGCAAGATTCCTGAGGTGGTCCCGTTTCCCTACGGCAGTATCCTTTCCTCCTCTGGCGTTGGGGCTGGCAGTATCCTTTCCTTCTCTGCCCGGGGTCACCTTAGGTGTTGATAGAGGGAACCTCTCCTGTACGGATGAATAACTTTGGAACGCCGCTGCGCGGAGCAGCTGTGCGGTTTGGGAGCGAACCTCCGCACGGATACCATCTGAGATCACCTCGAAGAAGGGTTCCGAATCCAGCAAAGCATCTACAGCACGGTGAGCGCTCTCCGATGCGATGTCCTCCACAAGGGCGTGGCAGCGCGATCCGAAGTGGGCTTCAACACCTGCAGGAATTCTTTTGACCAGCTCCCGTGAGAGCCAATCCGTAAGACGCGGGGCCAGGGACTCCAAGAGGGTGTTATCCTCCGCGTGTTCCCGTTCCTGCAGCTCCGGAGGTGGCGGCTGCGATGCCGTGTGCGGTTCTTCAACCTTCACATCCGCGTTCTCTAGAGGTGCTGCGGGGGTTTCCGCTTGCCTCCGATCATGCATTCTCCTAAGGCGATTCCTGAAACGCTCCACTGAGGAGCCAGGATTCCGAAGGAGACTTTCACGGTCCTCCAGGGTGACGGCCATCTCTTGGGGAGCGCTGCGCGTGCTGCGCCCACCAACGGAGCTGGCTGCTTGAGGATCCTGTAGGGGGGTTTCCATGGGATGTTCTGAGGGGTCCATAGAGGAGTAGGTCGGGGGTGATTTGCTTCCACTTCCGGATCACGTTAAGGAAGAAATCCACTGTTGGGGGTTGGTCGTTGCGAACTAGAAAAACGGTTCTGCTGCGACTTGTGCGAATCCTTTAAGAACTGTGACCTTCTAAGTCGGGAGACCAGTTGTGGTTCTGTCAGCCCTCCTGTCGAGGTAGTAAAGCACAACGTTCGTTAGGAGTTTTTGTTGACTCCAAAGGCGCGTATTCCTAATGGTGGTCTCGGGTATCCGCTGTCGCGAGCCGGGGGAATTCTTAAAGGGAATCCGCAAACATCAAGCGGAGGGGGAGGTTCACTGGGCGGGCAATGCTCCTACAGGCGCTGCCATGATGCGACCTGGGGTTCGGCGGCTTAGAAACCTGCGTACATCGACAAGAGACTCCAACCGGAAAAGTAGATGAAGACTCAAGGGTGCTTGTCTTTACTTCTCCAGAGGTGGAGCTCAACCGGCAGTTTAAGTATCAAGCCGGGGGCCCGTCTCGGTAGGTCTCGCTACTGTACTAATTACCTGCATAAATTATCTAGAATAAATAATAAATTCTACCGTACCTCAAGGATACTGTAGCGCACGCGGGCGAGATTATGCACCACGTGGCCCAGCTAATAAATTAAGAACCCTCCTTAGGAATATTATACCTTAAGGCCAAACCACCCTATTTCCGTAGGAGCCACTGTACTACAATAGTGGGTGTGGGTGCAATGTGGGAGGGCCGACGCCGCGCAGTGACGAAAAGGTTGACGCCAATCCACTAGAGGTAACCCAGACAACTTCTGCATCTGGGGGTTCGGACTCTAAAGAAGCTGGAATAAAACGTGCGCGTCCGCTAAATATGAAGGGGGCGAAACGACGAAAGGTTGAGGACAGAAGTAGTGCAAAGCTCGCGGCAGCCGTAGCATCGATCGCTCAGTCGCAGGTACGCCGACTGCAAGAGTCCGAGCGTCGCAACAACATCGCACTGATGCAAAGCACGGATGTTCCCGAAGCGCTTCGGAAATTCTTTTTTCAGAAGATGGCCGAGGAGGTGATGAGTAAGTCCTGAATCCAGGCTGTCAGCAGCGTTGAGGAAAGAAATACAAACGACGGTACGGATGGTCAGGCTAGCGAGACTCAGGGGTCACAGGGGCAGTAAACGGCCTGTTTACTTTAGCGCAAAGTCTTACTTCAACAATTAGACCGTAGCCCTTCGTTGTTATGGAGCTTCTCCTGCCTTTTTTTGAGGCGGTAGCGGCCTCTCGAGTTTGTCCCAGTTATGTTAAGTAAAGTTTCTCACATGTTCATGGCTGCGACGTCGCTCCAACTTGCCAGATAGGAAGCTTTAAGGCTTCTCGAAGCTGTAGGTGGAATGATGTAGACTTTGTTTTTGCAGCTTGATGCAACTGTTGTACTCGTTCTTCAGCTGAATGCGCTTTCGGAATATTTCGGGCTACACTTGGTGTCTGGCGGCCAAAGTTGTTGAAAAACAAATGAGCTATTTGCGCTATACTCTCTTGTGACACAGGTCGTACAGTTCACAATTTGAACTACCAACACGCCCCCTCGCCCTGTACTTCCTTACAGAACGAGACCTTAAGCTTACAGTAACCACTTTTGACCACTGCTGTACACATGTACAATTTCTCAGGCTCAGGTCACTTCTGGGAGTCGAATTCAGGGTCCTAGCGTTTAGCTGGGCCCATAAACTGTTGGAAAACAGATGAGCTATTTGCGCTATACTCTCTTGTGACACAGGGCGTACAGTTCACAATTTGAACTATCAACAAAACTTCCCTTCTTCCTCTATTCCAATATATACTCCACGTCGAGTCTCGACAATCATGTTGTGCAATATGATGCATGTTCACAGAACGCTTTGCATCGTATCTATGTAGTGAAACCGTGAAGGATGCCGTAGAATACCAAAACGTTTACAGAGGACACCGAAAACTCGCTCCACAGACTTCCGTACGGCAGCTTGTCGTGCATTGAACATTGTTTCCATTGGGTCGGCCAGGTCTCGATATCCAGTGGTAAATTTGCTGCATCTGGGATAAATGCCATCAACCAGCCAATAGTACCATCCTAGCTTGAATCCTTCAATGTAGATATCTGGCGCCGAGGGCGGAAAGTTTCCTGCTGGCACATCGGGAAAAAGAGGAGAGGAATTCAATATGTCGATGTCGTTGAACGATCCAGGACATCCGAAGAAGACGTGCCAAATCCAAAGCGATTCATCACATATGACTTCCATTCTTATTTCGCTCCTCCTGTTTTTGCCGTTGTTCTTTCCTTGATGTGCGACAGGGCTCATTTCCCATTCCCATCCGGCACAATCTAAACACCCGATACATCCTGGAAATCCCTTTGACTTATAAACGGCTTCAATTTTTGCCAGATCATCTGCTGTAGGTCTACGAAGGTACTCCTTTGCAAAATGCTGAATCACAGTATCACAAAAGTTTTTCAAACACTGTCTGGAAGTGCTCTCACTCAGCCCAGTGTATTTCTCTACGCCATCTGCGCTTAGACCATAACATATCTGGCGTAAAGCCGAGACGACCTTCTGCAATGCGGAGGCACTACGCTTGCCTGTTGCATCGCGATTTTTATTGAAGTACTCATCCATAGAAATGACAACAAATAGTTCATTGAACACGCTTCGGGGCATGCGAAATCGTCTGTCAAGTTCCGCTTCAGAGTATCACTTTCCGGTGCCTGCGTCCTTTCGCGTGTGTTGATCATCAATGAGAAAATCGTCTATTATGCGCTGTGTGTTGATTCAAAAATACCGTTCACGGTTTGGTTCACGGCTTGCGAAGGATGCCCGACTAAAATTCTTTGTGGATCTGCCGGAAAACCTCGCAGTTGCAGCTAAGGTCACGACTGCTACTATCTCATAACCCTCTGATGTGGATGATCTTGACATTTAGCTTTCTTTTCTATGTAGCATAGTCTACAGCATTGAGCGAGTGGGTGTAACTGTGTTTGGAAATATGGTTACGGCTGAGCCGCTGTGTTTACACTTCAACCCGTAACCGTAAACTTCGACATTGCAAATGCTGACAGCCTTAAACCACCCGACAGCCAATAGACGTTCATCTTTTCATACGTATTTTTAAGGTTATGGTTATTGATATGGCACACGGCTGTGGACGCTTTAAGAGCATCTCCACCCCATATACAAAACTCCAAAATTTGACATATTTTGGAGTTCAAAGCCGAAATATCCGTTGCCACCCCGTCTTCTCATTCCAACACGTTTGAATCACAAGACTCCAACACTCGGCGAGCGCGCTCCAAAATCACGAGATTTGGAGCGCGCTCCAAATAACATCACTCCTCCCACACATCGACCACGAATCTCCTGGGCACGTGCCGGCAATGCCAGCGGGAACTTCCTACCATCGACGAAACCGGAACATCTTTGGTGCGTCATGATCTGGCGTCCACTTGGCGTCAACGTAAGTCGTCTTTGCATACGCGGAATGTATTTGCCCAAACACAGCCGGTTTTTCAACAGGTGCAGCGTCTTTGAACATAAACAAAGACGAGATTAACGGTCTTCATCTCTACAGCCCATCATTGCATTATTGTTTGTCAAGCTGCTGCATATGCATTTTTTTTACTCTTCTGTTTGCAAACAAACCTTCCGGTGTTTCTTTACGTTGTGCTTCTTTCCTTCTTCGTTCACGCCTTTTTCTTTGGTGTTCTTTTTTGATTGTTACGGGGATGTCAAAGTGGCTTTATGCCTCTACTCTCAAGTGCGAAAAATCGTCCTACAGCTCTATCTAGTGGCAGGCTGGGTTTCTGTGGGATCCATTGGCTTTCTAGATATATGGCAATATTAATTTCCTGGGGTTGGTTTATGTACTAGCGTTTCCTGCAAATCTCTTTAGAAGAGGTCAGATGTGAGTTTGTGGGTGTCATTGATCGTCTCTTAGGTGTGATTGTCACACTGTCTGCATTTACATCTTGAAAAGAATTTCACTACCAAGTCAAGTTCTACCACTGAATGATTGGTAAGGACACATTCTTCTCGTACCATGACTCATAAACCCTGCTTCTTACCTTGACATTTGTTCACCATATCGTGTGGCTTTTTGCGTATGGCAAAAATGCAAGGTTGCAACCGGTATCGTGATCGTTCTAAGTTTATGAAGTCTACTACAGGACAGAAATTTAAGACGAATTTCGCTTTGGGTATCGGGAAAGATTGGACTGCACTGGAAACTGTTGCAGCTTTTCGTGCGTATGTTATCGTATCCAAGGATCCCAGAAAAAGGAATAATATAAAGAGAAAGTTGTTCTTTGCGGACGTGTTGCAGAAATACGAGAATGAAGTTTCTTCCTTTGTCGCTAAAGACTCTTTACCTAAACGTACAGGAGCCACTGTCTCCCAACGCTATCGCAAAGCCCGGTATGAGTGTTTGAAAATGGAGGGGGTTATTTTACGTATCAAGAACAAGAAACTTACTGGTTTGCCAAGCCAGGAGGATATTGAACGAGCAGCACTGGCTATCTACGATGGAGAAGCAAACATTTTGGACATATATACGTTCATCCCAGACATAACTCTTTACGCTGGTCAATGTTTTCTGTTCCGGTCTGATTTAACTTTCCTGCGTACAACACATGCGTGGTATATGGTTGTAAAATCGCAGCAGATGAGCTCATGTAATCTTCCAAGCAAGGCTGACGACGAAAAGAGGACTGTAAATGATCAATCCACTGTAGTGAAAACACAACCTCCTAACACGCACCGAAAAGGTCACCGACTTTCAAGTAACAGACCTATGGGAACAAAGTTAGCTTTCGAAATCAAGGAACAAGTGGAAGCGTTGAACAAATGTGCAGAGGGTATTGAAAAGATGGCGGTGGTGTCAATGAAAGGCACTAAAGGGGCTTAGGAGATGTTCGAGGTCGACAAACAACGGGCATTGATCGAACTGTTCTCTATGTCAGGCACAGATCCCCAGCTTCGTCAACGATTCATGAAGCTATAACAGGAGATAGCGGTGATGGAACTGGAACGAGAAATGCGAGTCATTGCGCTACCAGAATATATTGTGGATGACATGGAAGGTGTGAACGGTACAACGGGTTGCGATGAAGAAGAAATCGAAAGGGTGCCTGCACAACATGTCGTGAAGGCAGCATATGTAGTCGGTGATGCAGAGGATGGGAGTCCCATCGCTAAAGGCAGCGATCCGACTGCGTAAGATGCAGTCAGGTCTAACGATGCCACTTCCATTTCATTCAGTCCAGCGAAGCAGAAATCTGGTTCTTCCCCCAATACTCTTGCTCCGCATACTGATCACAATCCGAACGTTTCAACAACGTTACAAACCATAGAAAAATTATTGAACTAGATCTAGGTATCTAGAGTTGAGAAGAATTGGAACTGTATCCAGAACGCCTACATGGTTTTACCACTGAAATTGAAAATCACTGCGTGACGTCTCTGCACCATATTACCTCCAAATGTGAGAGCCCAAGGCAGAAACAAGCCTTTGGTTCAACGCTGGGAGTTTAATGTTGTCATTAATAACGGGAGAGGAATGTCCTGTCAGAAGAACGTCTCCAGGAGCGCACTGTTCGAAGACAACATCGTTAGTATCTTCCCGTTCATTAAATCTTTCTGTACGACCTCCAGCTCCATCACTTGAATACAAATGCCTACGGCTTTCTACAATCATGTTGTGCATGCTAACACAGGCACTCGCAAGCCATTGCATTTTTTCCACGGACCAGAACTCACTAGCAATGAACAGTAGTTTGGACCGCCAAAACCAGACACCCAACACTCTTTCGATGCATTTTCGAAGCCCCTCTTGCCTTCGTGTGTAAATTTTAGACTTCTTGTCTGAAGCCGTACTTAAAGACTTTACGAAAACCTTCCAGTTTGGGTAAATACCATCCGTACGATAATACAACCAATCGAAGACAACACCAGAGATTGTGTAGCTTGGTGTCACTGGGGGAAACGTCCCCGAAAGTACATGAGAAAAATAATCACTAACTTCTAGTATATTGAGGTCATTCATGGCACCAAGCAAACCGAAATGGAACGACCATATCCATAAATCTAGTGAACAAAAAACTACCATTCTTATTGAGGGTTCTCCTTCCTTACCAACCATAATTCTTTGTAAAGCTTTTGGACAATTATTCCATTTTCAACCTGCACAATCCAGGCATCCAATGCATCCCGGGAAGCCAGCAGAAGCAAATGTACGTTCAATATTTTTTATATTGGACGCTGTCGGATATCTTAAATACTGTCGAGCAAATACTTCTGTGATGGTAACACAAAAGTCCTCCAAACATCTCGAAGCTGTTGTTTCCGAGATATCAAAAAGATCACCAGCAAGATGAGCCGGAAGTCCGTATGTCAGCTGTCGCAATGCGGAAATCACTTTGAGAAGCGGTGAAATACCAATTCGGCCCGTAGCGTCTGGTCGCATACCTTGTTGCATATGTGGGAAATGTAGTACCACTTTTGCCATTAAGGTATTGAAAACATTTCTGGGCATCCTAAAGCGTCGCTCAAATGCCTTTTCATTTTGCTGTGGTCCTCTTTGATTTGTTCCTGGTCTCATTTCGGAAGAAGACCAGAAGTATTTGACCATGTAGTAAACATGTGCTGTAGAATAGTCACGGTAGACGTTAGGGGCTTTACTTGGCAAAGATCCTCCATGTGTACGTCTGTGATGAAGTAAAGCAATTGATGCCATTTGAAACCAGAAACAGGCTGTAAATTCCTCGTTTTCATCTTCTTCAAAGAGCAGTGGCTTTGATGCGTCCATTTTACAAGATCTGGACGAGTCCTTAGGTTGGTTCTGTTGGTGTCGTGGTGCTTCGCGTTGGAGTTGGAGTCCGGGACTCACCGGTGGGAAGACTGCGGGCTGCAAACGACTGAGGCCTTGGGATTTATTTTTGGTTTGAAGCACGCCAATCATGACTTGACTTGTGTCATTGGTCGATTTGGAATTTGGTATATGGGTGGAGATGGTCTAATGATTTACTTGAGTCTATCTGACCAGCGACCTCAGGCTACCTTATATGAGGTAGATTTTAATTAATTTTTAAATATGTCAAAACATTAAAACTTTTCCCCATTTTTTCTCCTTCTAGTATCCTCATCAGGTTGTGGACGCCGGTAGCGCTTAACTACTCTACAACAACCAAAGGTCCATTGTAACTGTTACAGACTGCTTCAAAAACATACAACATGCTGTTAAATCTCAAAAAATACCATGCAATGTATACTGGACGCCTACAAAACACGTTTCAGGAAAATTTAAGAGTCAAAAAACCGTTTCAAAAACATATGATCACCAATAAAAAATCTTTAGTGCGCGACGCTCAATAGTTTATTTTGCATCACGTTTGCTGTAAAACGCTAATGCTGCGTTTTGCCATCGAATTAATGTACTTTTTTCTAATTACATCTGTTATAGATTTCCAGCAATTTTTAATACAGTTTTTGAGTTCAAAAACTGTCTGAAATTGCCTTACATGCGCATTACCCATGCTTGCCAGCAATCTCCAAACGTTTTTGATTGGGTTCAAATCTGGTCAGCGCCCCGGCCACTCTAAAATGGATACCTTTGACTCCTGTACCCAAGTCTTAATTAACAATGCGGTATGTACAGGCACATTATCCTGTTGAAAAATAACTTTTTTTTCATGTAAACATAAACAAAAAGGTAGCACATCATTGTATAGAACTCCTTGATATTGATCCGCATACATAGTTGCTTCAATAAATGCAATTTCAGTCAGACCTTTTTTAAAAAATGCCCGCTCTGACCATCGCAGAGTCTTCAACAAAATGTTTGGTATAAAATTCACGTCGTTGCTTACAATATTGGTGCCAATAATATTTGTAACATTCTGGTCCATCTACATTGAACTTTTTTTCATTAGTAAAAATAGCATTTTCCCACTCTTTTTTAGAGAGGGCTTTTCCAGCACACCAGTCAACTCTTTTTTGCTCGTGATGGTCTTGGAGAAAGAAAATTTTCATTCTTTTCTTACACTTAAAACATTCTTTTTTTTATTTGCCTCTATAAAGTTGATTTAGAAACGTTGAGATTGAGATTCATTCCAGTTGTTATGCACGATACTTTTCTTCGGCAAAACTCCCTTTTGATTCTTTTTTTGTCTCCTAGACTGAGCTTTTCAGGGCGTTCTGGAGATCGTTTTAATCCATAAAGAGTCGGAGGTTTTAGAAAAGTAGCAATTGTGATCCTAGAACGCATTAATTATCGAGCCGTAGCACTGTTGGAGTGTTTCTAGGCGTTTAACTTTATTATTTGAATCTCTTCTTGCTTTAGAGATGGAGGACCTCGTGCCATTTCTACTAAAAAGAAGACAGTGCAAATATCTTTCTGAAGCGATGCTAAATAGACTATGTGCAAAATCTAGCCTACAGTACAGTTTTGGAGCACTTATTAGGAATAATATATTTTTCAGACACAGTATACATCAATCGCTGACGTCAACAACATCCATGATCTATGGCATCGTCCAGAACTGCTCTTAAAACTGTTGGAACAACTGTCAACAGTGGCTTTTCCTTGATTTTCTGTGACGCAAAATGTAAACGCTATCATTGATTTTTTGTGCAATTTATCTACTGTATAAGGAATAGTTTTCAATGTTGATGTTCGCAGATTTAATAATAAAAATATCACATTTTTCACCGTTTTTTCAGCTTCTTAAATTGTTACAGAATAGTTACCTTACTTCTTTCCATTTTCAAACTTTATATAGGCTTTAATGAGTCTTTGCACACTTAAAAAGTGTTGAACACTGCATTCGATTCAAGCAACATTGAAAACGCTGAATACGAGGCTATTCGGACATTTTGGAATATGAAAACTTTGTAAACGTATCTATGTGATTAACATTAACATTCAAACTGCCAATCAACTCTTTTTCATGGTCGAAAATGATATATCTGTACAACGTTGAGTTCCTTTTGAATGGATGTATGTAAATGCATCAGTCAAAAGTTATCTGCCTAGCAGGAGATTTTATCTCACAACGTCACGCTCTTATAGGAATTACTGCATTGGATTTCTTTTTCCGAATGTTTCCAATACATCGTTTTCAGTCTATTATGAGCCGAACCAATGTTCGTTTTGGAAAGCAAAAGGTTCTCGGAGAACCTCAGAAAGAGAGCTGCTGAAATGTGTTAGGGTTCTTATTCTAATGAATCATATTGGATTTTCTAATAGACGACATCTTTGGAGAGGAACCCAATTTTCTAAGTTTAATCCACAGCCAAAGTTTGGGCTATTTATGTCACGAAACAGATTTGAATTAATAAGGAGTTCAATATGTCTTAGTGGAAATGGTATGTGAAGTGCAACGCCCTCCAGGGAGGCTTTTCCTCGGCACTTTGCCGGTTCGCCGAATTCTGGTTTGGCCGCACTTCTTAGAATGGTTAATGCCGCGAGGGCGACTCGCGTCCGTCTACGCAGTGGGTTCCAAAGTAACCGGCACCGCACATGTCACGCGCTGTGGCACGCGTGCGGCAACCGCGCGCGGCCCGCTAGATACAGTACGAGCCCCGGTTCGCGATAGCCTTGCACAGTTAATTTATAATTTTTTGCTAATTTATTTCCTTAGTTATTTCGGCCATTTTGGCTCTAGAGCCACAGTATTTCGCGCGACGGCACTCGGGCCGTCACGCCCAGTAACCCGCACCATGCAGAATCTTCGGTCTGACTTGCCGCCCGTGCGGATACCTCTCTCCTCCGTAGAGAAGTACGCCATGGATTACGGAAGTCAACCGCACTGGGTGCCGAGAATAATTGTCTGGACTATTCCTTTTTTCTTTTAGGTTCGCCCTCGTACGAGACTCTCCCCACCGGACCTCCGATGTACCCCCTTTGAACTACGTCCGCCACCCGCTGAACGCTGCCTGCCCTACAGCCGCACGGCTTCATACATTACGTAGCCACACCAAGATAGCCTTACATATCACAGAGAAGTCTCATCGTGCTTACGGAAACTGCTTCAGTCACAGGACTTGCAGGATCTCCGGTTTCTCCACTCGTCTTCCTTCTGCACCCTTTGCGACGGCTTGTCGCATGAGTAAAGCCCACCTTGTGTGCCTCGCCCGAGGAAGGCTCTGCCCCCCGAACTACCTCGCGAAAAGGAGTTTCGAATATCTTTTGTGGTAATTTTCCCTTTGGAGTATTGCACTACAACAAGGTCACCCGACTTAGAATGAAAACCTACTGGCAGATCTTCTTTGTGGTTCTTTTGTCTTTTCATTTGTTGTCCACTTTGAAATTCACCCGTTGACAAAGTTTCACCGTCTTGATGGATGCCTCCGATGGGCCGGAAACACATTGGAGCCGAGCCAGTAACGACCCGTAGCCGGTCCAACGAAGAGAACGAGGAACGCCACGCGGTGACTCTCGACACAGCTGGTGCAGACCAGGTGGACCATGGAACGGTGACGGCTGAGCCGGATCGCTTATCATCTGGAGCTGGGCCATCAACAGCCTTTAAGGTGGTATCCCCGTCGCCATGGTTGGTGAACACGGCTTACGGGGTTCATTTGGAAGATCAGATCCGCAACCTGCGGCTAATCCAGACAGCCCTGGCTGAAAAACTGGAGTCCCGCCGAGCACACTCGGAGAATCTCTCGACGAGCGTCGCCGAGGAGCTTCACGTGCTGAGGTCGGATGTCCATACGATCCTCGAGGCTTTCGGGCCGCCGGCGTCTTACGTCGAAGGCGTCGATGCTCGATTTAATCGAGTACGAGTCCTACTCCAGTCGGTCAAGAAAGCTGTTCTTGCTTCCGCATCTACGGCGCAAACCGCTGGCTCTCAGTGTAGTGAACGCCGGAAGGCTCGGAATGGCCACGAAAAGTGGAACAACCGAAAGAACCGCGATCAGCACAAGAACGTCTCCTCCGCCTCGGAATCGACTTCTTAGGATTCTGAGCCCTCACAGAGCGATTCTCACTATGACCGCCCGGAGCGGAGTTCCTTTTCCAAATGGTCAATTGTCAACTATTGGGAAATACGATTCCGGTCAAATGGTAGAAAACACCCCGGGATTCAGGAATTGAAGCCTACTAATTCCTTGTACAAGGAGTTGGTTTCATACAAATATTATCTGTTAGAAGATTCTTCTCTAGGCAGGACAACCAGTGACACGAGTGAGGTGAAGGATTGCATCAAGCGAATGCAGCTCTACATGAGAAACCAGAATCTTACTGGAGACGATTCAATTTGGTACTGGACTTCCTCGCCCTCTTTGCCGCGGAAGCCGATATTCTCAATATGAGTGAGGCCCAGACATCTCTGGCATTTCTTATCTACTTACGGGGAGTTGCTGACGACCAATTGTTCTCAGTACGAGGTTCATCTCAAGCGCTCGAAGGAGGAGTGATTTGTTGGCCCGAGGCCGTTCAGTACCTCTTGCGTTCTTACGCGATTTACACCGCCATTCCGTCGGGTATCCTCATACTGGGAGATACTCGCCAGCGCGCTGCAGAATTGGAGACCGACTACTTGGTACGACTGGAGAAGTCTTTCCACCTCTGTGGCAATTTTTAACCCGGAGAAGAACGTAACACGATATTTATTGATGGGTTGGATCCGGAGATCAAGACGTTCGTTTCCCGTTACCAGGAAAGGTCACCCTAAGGTGGTATACCTGAAGCTGGTCCAATTCGGCCGCGCAGAGGAAGACGCATTCCGAGCGAGAAACTTTGGTAGCCGGCCGAAAGGAGCGAAGGCACTGATGATCGGTTCGGATACCTTCTCCCTTTTTCTTGGTGCCAGTGATACTGCCAAACCGGGTCATGACGGCGTGCACCTTCTCTAAGATGATGGTTGGTCAGTTCCGACATTGGAAATAGTGTCCACGACAGAAAGCTCGTGCGGTATAGAAATGGATGCTCCGCAGGAGGCCTAGGCCCTCTACATGGATCACAACTGAGCCCCGTTCGCTCGTCTGCCGTATGCCAAGAAAATGACGATCGTTCAGCGCCCTGGATGGGGCGGTAACCGGAGTCACGGTAGGTCAGCCGAAAACCGGAACGCCGCTCTTCGAGTTCTGTCGTTTGTAGTTGTCTGCCACTTGTGCTGAACCCGGGGACACATTTCCCCGCAGTGCCTTCTTCCGTTGAAGTAGATGGCGCAGGTGGTTGCCAACTACGAAGACCTGTCCCGGGAAGAGAAGTTAGCAGTGGCGATGACGTCGTATTTCCGTGCGAAAACGGATTTCCCTAACTTGTTGGCTTAAATTCCGCTCTCGTGGCAGCTGCTAACGCCAGGGACGACAGGGTCATTTTCCAACTTCCATGGAAGTGTTGCCTCCCCCGCTCGTGAGGATAATCCCCTCCAACAGGATAAAGCACTAGTTGAGGAGGAATCAGGGCGAGAGCCCAGAGTGAAGCCCGTTCATGGAAACTAACTGAGTAAGTCTCCGCACAGGGAGAAGCGTCCTCAGATATGAGACTGACGACGCCCGGAGCGCCGCTGTCTCGCTCCCCGGTGGAAACGCTTTCGAGGAAAGCCACCGCATACGTGGACTTTGAACACTTAGATGTCCTGTGTCTACCGTGGAGACGTATTAAGCAGAACCGGATCCCGGATCACATCTTAGTGATGGCGAAATGGATCTATAAGGTTTACGCTGATTTTTGGACTGCACATGCAGTATGTGGTGCTATTTCTAATGGTCTTCGACACCGGAGCGGGGCCGAATTTCGTCGTTGAGGCAATACTACCTCCGCTTCTGCGGAATTGCATTCGCACAGAAGCGGTACCCGACTTCTGAGACGCGAACAACAATCCGTTACAAACTATGGGGACAATTGATCTGACATTCAGATTGGGAACATCGGTGGTCAAGCTCACTTTCCTTTTGTGCCGTTCTCTTGCCACGCCAGTCATCCTCCGATGCGAGTCCTGCGACAGGTTCATAGAGGATATGCATCGGTGCCTGAAACAAGTGGGGTTGGGAGATGGGTCGTCAATCCCCGCCTTCCGACAAACGCTTCGTTGGGATCTGAAAAAGCAGGTGCCCCTACCTGCCGCACAGACATTACCACTGGGAACCCGGAAGTCGACCAAGCCCCGCGTTGGGGCATCATTGAAGATGCCGTCCGCCATGCTGGTCCTTGTTCAGATCAACTCCCGTCAATAAGTCTTGAGGGTTATTCAGCCGTCATTCTCGTTGTGCGAGCGGAGTTGCCCGCCCGTCGCAAACGGAATCGTGCCATATCTTTGTAGCAAATATGGTCGAGGCACCCCAGTATCTGGCCAAAACCCAAATGGATGGTTACGTCACGTTACATCCGATGGCGATGATCCCCACAAGGTGACGGTCGCCCAGATAATTTTGCTCGTAAGGGCAGAAGATGGGAAGGGGCCCGACGCGGGTGTAAACTCCACCCCCAGCGGATTCACCGATCTACCGGGAGGTACCGTGGAAACGGGAAGAACTGCCCGCCAGGTTAGTCCGACCTTGCCGACATCCGTTTTGACGAGCCATGACCGGATTGACCCCGTGAGAGCTCTCGAAGAACTGGACTTGTGCCACGTGTCCGCCTCGCATAGGGAGTGCCTCTGCGCAATGTTGCAATGTTGCGGGACTCTACCCCGATGTGAGATGGCGCGCTTGGCGAGATTAACTACATTAAACATTGCATATATTTGTCACCGAACACTCGGCCAATAGCGCAACCCCCATACAGGGCTTAGCCGAAGGCTTGAGAATAGGAAGAAATTCAACTAGAGCGCATACTCCGTGCCGAAGTTATAGAGCAAGCCGAATCCCCGTGGGCGTTCCCCGTGGCCCTTTTGCTTAAAACGGATGGGTCATAGAGGTCCTGTGTTGACTACCGCCGGCTTTATACCCCGATTATCCGGAATACCTACCCGATTTCTCGGATGGACGAGTGCATTGACTCACACGGGGATGCTACCCGATTCACGGCTCTCGACTCCAATTGGGGCTACAGGCAGATCATTTACAGGGAGGAAGACCGTGAAATCTTGGCGTTCGTGCAGCACTGTGTTTCCTTTAGCTTCAAGCGCATGTCTTTAGGGCTGAACAACGCAACCGCAACGTTTGAAAGGGCTATCGATTTCCTCATGAACCGATTCAAGTGGCGGACTTCCTTTGTGTATTTAGGCGACATATCTATCTTTTCCAGCAACTTGGACGATCATCTAATCCATGTGTGGGATGTGATGACGGTTTTGCGTGACGTAGGTATTACCCTGAAGCTCAGAGAGTGTCAGTTCTTTACAGATTCCGCGAAGTCTTAAGGTCACATCATCCGTCCCGGACTGCTTATGATTGAAAGAATTCGAGTCAAGTCCCTTCCTGAGGCGAAAAAACCCCGGAGACAAACAAAATTGAGATCCTTTTTTGAATTAGTTGACATTTATCGACGGTTCATACTGAGTTTTTCGGATGTCGCCGCACCGCTTAACCCGTTATTACAAAAAGGGCAGCCGCCGAAGCTCTCCCCATTCATTGTCAAACAGTCAGTTGCCTTTCAGTCCCTGATCAGGGCGGTAAAAACAGCTCTGATCCTGTCACTCTCCAAGTTGGGCCTCCCGTACTCCGTGGATACGGACTCCAGTGACCACCAAATGGGTTTTGCACTGTTTCAGACAAACCCCGAAGGGGAGCTCACACCAATTGGATATTGGTTCAGGACTCTCAACGTTCACGTTAGGATCTACTCTGCCTCGTAGAAGGAGTGCATAGCCGAGGTGTGGCCGGTCTCCACACTACGTTCCTATCTGACTGGAGTGCACTTCACCGTATTCACGGATCATTTCTTTCTGCGGTGATCGACGAATATTGTCGATCAATCAGGCCACGTAATGCGATAAATACTCCGCCTAGCGGAATTTACGTTCGAAAATGTTTATAATAAGAGCTCACAGAATGTTGGATGAAATGCCTGTGCTGTCACTGACAACCATATGTTCCAGGGGACCATGGGCTGTGTTAAAAGTTGACTCTGTGTCGTGCACGTGTGCAGGTGTGCTACTCGGCATGTTGTTCACTACCATATCGTTTCCGGGTGTACACATTGGAAACTCAGCTTAATGTACAGCAGATATGGTTTAGTGTAATGTGCCTCTTCATGGTAATTATATACACACATTGCTGTATGGACACGAGTGGTGGCGAAATACAGAGAGAGTAAGGTAGTTGAGTGAATTTGTGCATTGTCATGGTCTCGTGAGTGTACGGAACTGTCATGCCTTGTTGTGCTTTGCTGTTGTAAGCATTATTGAATTGTGGCTAGTACATTTATGTCATGTTACAATATGATTGGTAGTATTGAGTGTCTCGCCTTTGTAGTGTAATTTCTGATGCAACCTAGTCGGTGCGACTGAACCACTATATAAGTCGTGGTTGAGGCTCCTCCAAGTAAATACAAGCCAGAGCTGGCGAACATTTTTAACATCCCTCCAACCTTCCATTGCCCCTCTGACCTCCAATACAGAACGTGAACGTTGATGCCCTATCACGTTTGCTCACAAAAATAGAAGCCATCGGCGACGCCGACGAGAAGGAAATCCCCTGCTTCATCACCGAAAGAACAACCCGAAAGCTTTGCTCTGGGCCTCCAATGAAGTTAGCTCCAATGACATCGAGAAGCTCCTTGCTTCTGATGACGTCGAAACCACCACGCAGGGGAATTTCATGCCAATCAGAATGGAAGACATGATCCAAGAACAGTTCAAAGGCCCATTCTGCGTCAAGTTACATGCCTGTCTGAACGGGGGAGAAGAATTAGTTTCGAGCTTAACAACACTGGATGCCTGGTTTGGAAAGTAGAGTGTCAACAATAAATTTTGGTGCCCTACGTCCTCCAGCCTATGGTCCTTCAACTGTCAGATTATCCGAAGCCCGGTGGACACCCTGGTAGGTGGAAGCTTTATCTAACCCCTCGCAAGGCTTCTTACTGGCCCCCGACGACTGTGGATTGCTAAGCTACTGTGCGATTCTGCACACAATACACAAAGACCCGGGTCGCACTCCGGAAACATTCCGACAAGTTGAAGCTTCTCCTTGCCAGGGTTCCTTTCGAGTTTGTCCCCTTCGAAATTCTCGTTCCGCTATTGAAGAAGAAGAAAGAAAACCTTTTTCTGCTTGTATTAACGGAACGTTTCTTGAAGCTGGTTTGCACAGTTTCCTTACGGAACATCTCCGCTTTTGCAGTTGCATACGCGTTTGTAAAGCACCTGTTCTTCGTTTACAGACCTCCTGTCGAGGCGCTTTCCGACAATGGCAGGCAATTCGCGTCACGCTTTTTTCAAGACATCTGCCGCATACTAGATGTGATGAACCTTTTCAGCACGACGCGTCACCAGCAAACTAACTGGCAGATTGAATGTTTCAACCAGACACTACTCGCGTCTCTGCGTAACTATATCGCGAATCACCCCACCTCGTAGGATCTCCTCACACAAGCCGTACAATATGCGTACAATATGCATGCACACCCGACACTCGGTCGTACTCCCTTCGAGCTGGTCTTATCGCCGATGTTCCCGCCCTGAAAGTTGGGAGCGCATTCACAGGCGGATACTTTCACTTCAGTAGGCGGATAACACCTGCAGTGAAAAGATTGGCTTGCCAAGTTCTTGCCAGTCGCTTGGAAGCCTATGGAGCGTTCTAAAACTGCACATAAGAGGAACTTAGATGACCGCCTGCGCCGTCACCCGCAAGAGAGTGCTCGCCCGTGGCGAATGGCTTCTTCAGGGTTGTGTGCTCCGACTGGTATACGGTGGAAATCGCCGTTGGCAAGAAACAGAAGCATCTGTCCCGCTACTGCGTAGTACAAGCTCCTCTTGTATCACATGTGGTCTCACCAATCGAAGATGCGTCCGCCCATTGGAAGCAGTTGTTCCAATTGATGTGTCCAAAAAGATTTCAATTTGACTACAACCGCGAAGGGTACTTAGAGAAGAGATCCGACCTTGATAATATACTCCAACAGGTAGTACACGAGTCGTTGTGCCAACGCGTTCTGCATCTAGCACACGCATTTTTGCTCTCGACATATCCAGGCGGTTCATGGTTACATTGATTGACGTTATTGTGAACTGCTCACGTCATCTCAGTACTCAAGGCGGGAAGCACAAGCATAAAAAATACTTTAAGACGTTTACTTTATTCTTTCCATTGGCATCTATTATTATTGGAGTTTATCGATACTTAACTAATGGGACCTTCACCTAGAACCCCCAAAATATAAAAGCACATGCTTGTTATCACCTACAGGTTTTACAAACTGACCATAGCCGTCCCCCTGCAAACAACAACCTCGAACATCTTAGTGATAATATTTATGACAAGTTGGGCGCATTCGCCTAGTGTACCACATTACCTTTCAACGCTATAAGTATTCAACGTAGTCTTACAGTTATTCGAGCCCATTGGCGTCCAGAAAAGTTTCAAGCATTACTTTTCGTACGCGTACCATTCTATGACCAGTGGCCAATTAGAACGATTCAACAAGATGTCAGTGGCAAAGCTCTGACATTACGTGGCGGAACACCAAATCCACGGGTTGGATTTTGTTAAGACTTAAGTGTTCACTAATGAACTACTGGGGCATAGATCTATAGGCTCGGCACCATTTCACCTGGTCATATTTCGTCACTCAAGTGATACAATTGTAAACATGGGCTCAAAGAACTAAAAGAAAGTGAGGAATCATACAACCATTCGAGTGAAAAAGTCCATTTTCTAACGCATCTTTGAAATACTTAGAGGTTCTACCAGACGGGTGACGAAAGCCCAACACTGGTATAAAACATACCATGACCACCAAGTAAAGCGCCTACTCTAATTAAAACCCGGTGACTACTCGTATAAGAATGCACAGCCAGGTTATGAAAGTACAATGTATAGTGTTACAGTTATGATGCCTTACGGGAAAATATACAGCTTCAGTGGCATATCCCACGCAACTTCATACTCAGGTAATGGGAACCATGCAACCGACACCCATCAGTTGAAACAGTTAGCGTCCTTAGGGAACAGATACGCTAATCAGATGGCGAGGGGTGTTGCTTGTCAGTGAGATCTCGAATAAAATCAGCAAAAATGGTAACGATAACTGAAAAAGAAAAAAAAAATCGAAAAAATAAGAAAATGTGTAGATTACTGGAGTAAGACAAAATGACAAAGAAACTGTACTGATCGAAACCAACGAGGCGGAATAGACTTCTCGGTAGCGAGGATACTAGCCACTGGGAGTAGTGCCACCCCATTGTTATAGAGCCACCGGCCTAATGGTAGAAAGCTCTCTCACATCACGAGGACGAGACGGAAAACCACTGGAAAGTGGAAGTGGAGGTCGCGTCTACGCCATACTATTCTGCAAAGCATATATGCCCGCCTGCTCGTCTAAGGGACCATTGTAATTGCATCAGCTACTAATAGGATTAAAATAGGCAAAAGCAAAACGCATAAACCTTAACATTCAAAGGTTGCTAAGAACAAGCACCACTGGCAACGTCATATACAGCAGCACCGACACTAGCAGCTCCACACGGAGAAGCACCAACACTGGCAGCTCCACACGGAGAAGCACCAACACTAGTAGCTCATGACGCACGGCACCGACATTATCAGGATGGAGATAAAACAGACACAGGTCTAGACGGATAAGCCAAGACCACGACCGCATAACAACGCACAAAGAAAGCAGGCAAACGAGCCACCGAAAGGGCACGAAAAAAACAGTATTTAACAGAAGCATAGGCGTAGCCAGATAGGCATCAAGACAAAAAGCAACATCCGGGAGAGAGCAGCTCAGCCTTCTCGGGAGCCCATTGTGCTCAATATCTTCGCTTGTAGAGTTCGCTCTGGGCATATTTAACTATGCAGAATCACGAGCATTTCACATTTATGGGCCTAGCCCATAGCTCAACTCCAAGCAGATTGTATGAGCAACCATTGCTCAAAGCAACCAGTGACAAGCTCCAATGGCGCAAGCGCATCCGCACTTGGGCTCGGTTTATCCGCAGACTTGCACGTGGTGGCGATCACAAAGCCATCAGTGCCTACAATGCTCTTGGACTCACTATCTACCATTCATTAGACGAATCGTTTGCAGGAAAGATCGACAGCGCCACAGATGCCGGGCTGTTCGTTTTGGAACCAGATGAGAACCAAGAAACCGATCCCATGGAAACGTTAGAGAACATCATTGAGCTCATGGCCAAGCACTTTGTCACAGAAACTGTACGCAGACTAGTTTCAATGCTCAAGCAAGTCCACGCATGCAAACGCGAACAGAATGAGTCTACAGCCGTATACGCAAACAGATTTGAAGCCATCGCTCGTAGGTACCTCAGTAACTGTAGCTACACGACTCCTCAACAAGATAGCCAGAACTTTGCCATGCTTATTCTTGAGAATGCAAACCTCCCGAATGAATCCTACAACACGGTGATTTCACAAATGGTCACCAAAGCCAAGGAAAGAGGAATATCCGAAGAACCCATAGTCAGTGTACCAAAAGAGTTATTCAAGAAACTGAGAAAAGAACACGACGCATGTCTCGAGAAATGCCAACCGGAATCCTCGACAGGCCCCTTGCAGAACGAAGATCTAACGAAGGAACAGAGCCATGGGATATTAACCAATTTCAAGAAAGCAAGCGAAATATTCGCAAAGCAACACAGAATTGCAGCAGACCGTGACATCACTCAGAAGTCCGGCATTCAATTGACCTTGGATGATGCAACAGAAGCCATATCGAAGTCAAGGTCGGTGGAAATACATTCAAAAGAGACCTCCCCAGCAACGAACTTAAGACAGGCTCTCGACTTGGTAAACGAATGCACACAGACAATAAACCGCAAAACCACGGAACAGGTCCCGAAAACGGAAAGCGCAGAAAGTGCATACCACCAGGTGAGGGCCCCAAGAAAGACTCAAGATGCAAGATGTGAAAGCAGATTGGCCATTGGTAGATGGACGCCGAGTGCATCTTCAACAAGATCAAGAATTCGCTAGACTTACAGCAAAAGAACGAAAACGGAAATACAACACGCAGAATCGATGATGTAGTCCGTGAAACCTTGCAGAATAGCAAAAAAGACGACGATAATCATAACGAAAAGAAATCTTCGTTTTTTCAATAAAGGGATCTGATACGCTCCAACCAGACCCCAATACCATCCTCGATGAAGGAGCCCCCACTTCCACCGCAGATATCCTAGATGCCGCCAAGCTATGTGAAATAATCGGGATCCCCTTCAAGCTAGAGCCACCGCGATCCAACTACATGCATGGCTGGGGTGACGACTGCCTTGGTGCCAAACAAATCATCGCATCATGGACGTTTACCGTCCTTGAAACGCGCAAAAAGCCAACCCCGTTCACATTTGACATCGTTTTTGGATCGTCACCCATGATATTGGGAATGGACGTGCGAAAATACAGGATTACCTTTATCTTGCGTGCGCAACGATACTTGGACATGAAACGCCCGACAGACAAAGAAAACAGAGTATTCTTCACTTACATCACCGAAGGTGATGAGCGACTCCGTCTCGACATTGCCCCACATCCTCTCTCTACTGTCAGCACCTTACTCGGCAACATTCACACTACCACACACCGCACACCGCTTACGTTTTGCAAACGGGTCCATCGCTACACGCACGCCACTGCCAATGAAATGCGTGACATATGCAAGGACGCCGGAATCCTAAACGATGAGATGAACAACGCAATCAATCGCGTTACACCCGCATGCGAATTGTGCACCAAGAACGGCAGACCAAAGCCCACCACAAAAGTCTCCCTAAGCCACGTGAATGAGGAGTTTAACGAAGAAATACAGATCGATCTCGCATACGCCACCGTTAAAGGAGCGAAAATTGTGTTCATGGTGATGACCGATGTTGGAACTAGATACAGCGAGACAGCTAGGGCACCAGACCGCAAACTCGAAACCATTTCTACCCTCATAGAAACCAAATGGATATGTCATCACGGAGCACCAAAGCGCATCTCAGCCGATGATGAATACAACCGCAGCACCCTCATAAGATACCTAAGAACGCACGAAATTACATTCTGCCCGCGCCCAACTAGACGCCACAACAAAACCAGAAAAGTAGAACGTAAGATCGGAACCATCAAAGCTATCTTAAGGAAGCTTAACGACGAGAAGACCTCCGCAAGCACCGAAACCATCCTCGCCCGCGCCACATTCCTTTCCAACATGTTCTCAGGAAGCCGCCTCCTGAGCTCATTCGAACTCGCCAGAGGATACAGCCCTGCCCTAGTTAGAATCCCCAGCACCATCATCACGCAAGAACTTCTTGACTCCCACAAAGAGCAAGTAGCAGTCCGAGCCCTGCAACGCCTCCTACACTCTCACGAACCGACCGTCACGCGACCTGACTTATTCCAGAAGGATGACCCCATCTGGGTATTCTACAAGAGCACAAAACAAAACGAAGACAACGAATGGGTCAAAGCATATGTCATCGAAGCAAGCGAGCACTTCATCACAGCCCGCCGAGCCAATAAGGGCCCACCGATGAAGATAGCGTACGAGGACTTCCGAATTGCCCCTCGCCGCGAACTAACCGACGCCCTCCTCAGCTGCTCTTTGGAATAGGAACTAGAGTCAACCGCCACAGCCGAAAATATTCCGTCGAATGGGGGGAACAATGACCCAACACAACAACCGTATAGTTCGACTGCACATCATTCTTCGCTGTATGTATCAAACGCAAACCCAACATACGAAGACGCAACAAAAGATATTGGCCCCTACGCTCAATCCATAGAAGCCCCACTATCCCGGTATAACGCCACATCCAATTCTGACCGCAACCAAGCACTGGAAATGATTTATGCAGAAATTGGATCCCAGAAAGTAACATCCCGCGCGCTGGACTTTGCCCCCCCTTACATAATTGATCAAGCATTCCGCGAAGAAGTTGAAGACAACTGGGACGGATTATTCGCAGAATTGCAAGACTGCGACGTATCACGTTCGGCCAACGTTATCAGCTCGCATGCAGTATACAAGGTTGAAACCGAAGAAGATGGAAGCCGGTACCTGAAAGCAAAGATAGTTGCACATGGGAACCGTGACAAAGAAAAGGACGATATTAGAAAGGATTCCTCAACCTCACCATTATTCGTCGTCAGACTCCTGCTATCCTTAGCAACCTTCCTTAGTTTCAGATTCGCGTCGGCTGACATCAAAGTGCATACCTGCAAAGTGGCCCCATCCACCGGGACATATTTGTATGACCTCCTCGAGAATGGAATGGAAATCGGGGAACATTATGGAAGGTACTGAAGTTGCCATATGGCATTGTAGAAGAAGGAAGACAATGGCAGAAAGCAGTAGAGGAATGGATGCTCACATCAGCTGGTTTGGAAAGGGTCCTTGGGGTAGCGCAACTATTCGTTAACCGCAACATCGCAGGCAAGATCATCCTCTTAATGGCCAAAGTAACAGACGATTTCTTTATAAGCGGATCACTTGAGGATAACAAAAAGTTTTTGGAAGCGCTACAGAAACGCTTTGTGATTGGGAAAATCGTTACCGATGACGTGATTCACTTCGATGGTTGCGAAATATCGCAGAAGGAGAATGGGAACATAGAAATGTCTATGAAAAGATACGTAGACCGCATCAAACCTATCGATGTTTCGAAATCGCGACGTAAACAGCAACAAGACAAAGCCACCGACTCGGAAGTCAAGCAATACATGAGCCTCGCAGCAACTCTCATGTATTTGGGCAATGTTATGTTACCGCAAGCGTCCTATATCACATCAGCACTGCAACAACAGCTAACACGGATAACGGTTGAACATCTCGTAGAGGCCAACAGCATGACGAAAGAGATACTCAAGCATGAACCACTGATCACATACCGCAAGCCGTAAAATATCAGAAATGTCACAGTATGTACCTTTGCCGACGCATCGTTCAACAGCAGTTCCGCAAAAGACTATGGACAAACCGGAATCGTTACGAGGCTCAGGATTAGCATGGAAAACGGAGAATATCTCTTCCACGCCATCGATTGGTGTAGCCAGAAGCGACGCCGGGTCAGTTATTCACCTTACGGAGCCGAGATCTTTGCATGCGCCACCGCCGACGACCGATGCTTTTATTTCAAGACAACCCTGAACTCACTGTTCCCGGACTGCCAACTCAAAAACGAACTCTTCACAGACTCGAAGTGCCTATACGACACCATAACCACGCTACACGAGGGAAAAGATTTCAGGCTACGACCTACAGTCCAACGCATGCGCAATAGCTTCGAAAGCGAAGAGCTAGATTCCATGAGATGGCTTCCCGGCCGAATCGACCCGGGCGATTCGGTGACCAAGCGAGACCCCAACACATCAGCGATCCTGAACAAGCTATTATCCGAAGAAATCATCACGATCAACCTCGAATCTGGCTACTGCTTGCATAGCGCGACATGGAAGTAGCATGGGAGATACAGCAAAGTCGTAAGATAAAATAGATCTCAACGAATGGGGGGAATTTAATTGCATCAGCTACTAATAGAATTAAAATAGGCAAAAGCAAAACGCATAAACCTTAACTTTCAAAGGTTGCTATGCACAAGCACCACTGGCAACGTCATGTACAGCAGCACCGACACTGGAAGCTCTACACGGAGAAGCACCAACATTGGCAGCTTCACACGGAGAAGCACCAACACTGGCAGCTCCACACGGAGAAGCATCAACACTGGCAGCTCCACACGGATAAGCACCAAAACTAGTAGCTCATGACGCCCGGCACCGACACTATCAGGATAGAGATAAAACAGACACAGGTCTAGACGGATAAGCCAAGACCACGACCGCATAGCAACGCACAGAGAAAGCAGGCAAACAAGCCACCGAAAGGGCACGAAAAAAACAGTATTTAACAGAAGCATAGGCATAGCCAGATAGGCATCAAGACAAAAAGCAACATCCGGGAGAGAGCAGCTCAGCCTTCTCGGGAGCCCATTGTGCTCATTATCCTCTCTTGTAGAGTTCGCTGTGGGCATATTTACCTATGCAGAATCACGAGCATTTCACAACCATACGGTATTGGAGCTTCTGGGTGCCGTTTAGGAGCGGCATCAGGTGAAGCGTTCGTGTACCCCAAAAACGACTGGAAGGAGCAGGAGAATTAAACGGAGTCACACGATCCGCCAGGACGGGATTTTATGCGGCGTGCGAACCCATTGCCTGATGCTTCCTCTCCAAGTGCATGAGAACACACTGATGTTTTGTGACCATGTGGTGAGCCTAGCCCTGGAACGAGTCCCGAGCATCCCAAATGGTTTCCTTTATTATATTCACATGGTGTAGTACGGGGAGATTACTAGTTCTCGTGGCCATCCCAGAAACAACATCTACAGTACAGGAACGTTTGTGGCGAAAGAGACGGCGATGCGCTTCGTCGATAGTGTTCTAATATTCCTAATGCGCGCTGAAGGTTTGGAGCATGGTTGCGCCCTTGCGTTTAATCCACGTTTTGGAAACTACGAGGTACATACAGAAAGCATCGAGGCATCTGCCGCAACCTTCTAAGTTGGTCTCTGACCGCGGTAATTCCACCCACTTCACGCAGATGGGACTATCGGATTTAACCTGTGTTTGGTTACTTGCTGAGACAAAGACTGCCCGGTAAATTCTGGAAAGGAAACCCCGTGCGTGTCACGAACAAACGCTGAAACAGAGCAGACGCCAGGGGGTGTGCCCTTTATCTTGCTACTACGCGCGCGCATCCTATCGCACTTTCACAGCTCGCCATCATTGTCTACGCTCGCGAACGTAGACCCTGACACTCGTCATCAGATAGTTAGTTGGTTTGGTAATTCTACCAAGACAAAAGGCCGGTTCAAAACTTTTGTTAAAATTGCAGAAGCAAGGCAGTGACCCAAATAAAACGGCAGGAGGTCCAAAGGCAAGTGTGGACCCCCTGCTGGTGGGGTGAACCGCACGGTTCGGTGGAGGCACGCTCGCGAGTGACGTTGGAATCTTAGGAGTAGAAGCCGGTAACGCTGAGGATTGGTCGAATTTCGGAGATGGAAGCTACTTCGGGACCGTGACCAGGGGGCGTCACCATCGTCGCTGTGAAATAAATGGCCACTAACCTGCTGGTCCGCTTCCGGCGTAACCGATTGGATGTTGTGTGTTTCCGCACGACCAACTTCTGGCCAGGTTTCCACTCGTAGAAAAGCAAAACGTCCAATATCGCGTGGAAGCCGGCAGCCATGTAAGTAGTGTCCGCCGCCAAATTGGGTAGGCTAAGTTCATTGTGGATCCGAGCGACCAAATGGTTAGGCAGGTGAAAAACCCGATCATTACGAGACAAAGAGCTTGCCGAACAGTGCTCCTTGGGACACTTTGTAGTACATAAAACGTCCTCTAGTGTGACGTGCAGAACCAATAAGGCAACCCTGATAGCAAACTTTGGGATAGCTACCAACCAGATGGTGGCTGTGAATGGACTGTCTCGGCAGTTTTAATTGCCAAATCACGCCAGGACCGGAAAAGTAGGGACTTCCAAGATCGCGAACACTTTGTAGCGCCCCTACCAATCGGAGCGTGGGACATAAACTGACCAAGGAATGTCTTTCTCCTGGGAGAAGAATCTATAGTGTTATACGGGTGCATGGTTCACAAGTTTGAGCATCGTTGTTTCAGCTGGGCCTCGTTATCTGTGTCTCCGGCTCAGAGCTCTCGATCCATAAATCGATTGGTGTGCTACAAAGCGTCAATAGAGACCATCAAGCACATAGCGCAGTAGGGCCTGTTGGATGTACTTATGTCATGCAACATTGGAACTATTTGGCGGAAGTACTATCGTTCGTGGAGACCCTGGTTCTGCTCCAATTCAGAAGGTCTCATTGAGATTATATCCAAGACAAAAAAAAGGTGGCTCCGTTTTGGATCAAATGCAGCAGAAGGAGCAAGTATCTAGAGACCAATCGGTGTTGGGTAAATAGTCAGGTGATTTGCTATGTGCGCAAAGCGCTCAGAATACCATCGCTGGAAAGATAGAAAAACCTGAACCGTAGGACAACTATAAACCGGTGAGATTTGCAATACGTTTGTAAAAAGAGGCCAATTGACCTCGGAGGTCAACACGAGACGCGGCACGGGCGCCAAACCAAAAGGTGAAGAAGCCGAATCTGTGCGCCCAACTGTACGGATCGGAACCGAAAGAATGTCATCGTCATCAAAAGGGGCTAAACCAGTAAAAACAGATAGCGCACCTAAGTGGCTGACGCAAAGGGTGAAGCGACTTGCCCCCAAAAGCTTTGGTCTGGCAATTGGGGCCATGCTACCCCGCCTGATAGAACGTGGCGTCTGCTTAGAGATCCCATCGTACCGTTCAACCCTAGAATGGCGATTCATGTTGCCGGCGAAACCGATAGAAACTACGAAAAGGCCCATAGGTGACGCAGAAACCGTATCTAATTTGAAACCCGTTGTGGACGAGGAACAAATTGTTGTTGAAGAGAAGACATATTTGCGAGCGGGCGATGTCACGCGTCTTAAGCGTTTCATGCCACGAAGAGAAGCCCATAGAAGGCGAACAACCGTCTAGTCTGCTAAAGTTAAACCAGCCCCCTATTGGTATACGCGCGCCCACGTAGCCATGCCGAAGGGAAACGGCGCGGAGTTCACTACCAGGTGGCGGCGAAAAATTGCGGTCGCCCACGACCACCTTATCAGTTGTTCCATGGCTACTCTTTTTTTTCGGCGAGTCCAGAGGGTGTAGCTCCATTCTTGAATGGTTGCACACTTGGCATGACAGTGCGAAAAGCCAGAAAGCGAGGAAACCAAGATGTGAAGCCGACGCACAACGTTTTTATTTCGAGTCCCAAAAATACCGAGGGGTTAAGACAGCGTGGATACGTTACCGGCTTTCAGAAAGCACAGCAGAAGCCAGAGATATGAGAGCAGAAACGCCGATGGGAGTAGAAAGAACAACGTGGCGTAACCCATGGAGTGCAAATAAAGAGAAGAAACACCAATTAGGTCACCCAAAAGATGCCAACCAGGGATGGCCAAACGGGGTAAACTGCACATGTGAGGAAAGGGATTCCAGACGGATAAACGCTAACAATCGCCTACAAAAGAAGATGCCTTGCGCTTTACAGTACCACATGATGTTCGTGATACCTTTTTGCGAATCGTCCAATGGCATGAGGTTTGGAATACAGTGAGCCAACTATCTATTGGCCTTGCACACGCCTTGGCTATTGTGAAATATTTCCAAAACATGTTGCCTCCCAGGAATGTAAACTGCTTACACGTGTCCAAAAGGACATTGACGACTTCTTCTTGGACGTCACCCGTGTTCAAGTACGTTGGCTGTCGTACCTCTCCGACACGTCCCACATAGAAAACGTAGAGTAACTCCTTCACTCTTGTCAACAGCCACACGGCTCTCCAACTTGTAGAATGCTTCTTGACTCTACCAAGGCCACACAGGCCCACTGAGCACACCTTAGGCTCTGATCCTACTCGTACTCCCTGGGCGCTACTCGAGGTAGAGGACTTGACTTCACAATGCGCTTCCCTTTTCCGTACCAAGGTAGGCTACCTCCTATTCCTTATATAGAGTCTCTACCTCAACATTTGTTTTGTCTTCCAGCAACACAAGCAAAGCAGGACAGCAACGCCAGCGTAGCAATTCAAATCTAACACGCCGATATTGCTCGAATCAATCCTACGCGTGTATGTTGCCAATATCCACGTCACAAGAATGCATACATCATGCCGACATGACCCATGCTTCGTCGTACACGAGTCTTCGGTGTCCGCCGTTATGAAACGCCAAGTGTAACAAATGAATTAATAGTGACTTAAAAGAAATCGTATATTTCATTTGACTCCGGCATGCTTCAGTACTGAGAGTGCTAAGAGATACCATTGCTGACATTTGGTGACTCCTAAAAACACAAATCGCAAAATGCGTGTACTCAAATTGATAACGTTTGGACCAAAAGAGTGTGCGCAAACCGCTCCAAGTGGTTATGCCACCCACTCTTCAGACAAATTGCTCCAATGTAGCAAATGTCAAATTTTGGCGCGCAATAGGAGAAACCGCGCTACGCATACTATGAGCGTTAAGAACGACCTTCTTGAAAGGCGGGCTTACGTACCATTTACAACCAAACACCCGCCCCTTTCTTCACCCTCCCGCCTCCCTGCGGTTTCAAATCCGGAACCATTACCCTTCAGATGGCTCCAGCAGACATCCCTTATCACTCCGCTTCACCGACTCCCGGATTTGCTTCAACCACTCTCGTTTAAAAACCTCCATCTATCGATTCTTCTCCCTAGCTTCTCACTACCCCGGCGCCATTGCTGAGCGCTTATCAATCGCCTCCATGCATCGCCGGTGCCGTGCTTTCGCAGAATGCGCCTCCTGCACGCGCAACTCCTACAGCAGCTTCGCAATCCAGTTCCAGGGCAAATGGACTTGGAAGTGGTGGCCATATTTCTACCATTGCTCATTGCCCAATACCGCAACATAGTCAGCGAGGCAGCCGCCGTTCTGGTTCTAGTCCAGGTATCGGCTTCACGCAGGAAAAAGTCGGAAGTGCATCAAATTTAATTGAGAAGTATCTACCTCTTCGTAAAGAGGAGTGGGATATGGTTGCAAAGGAGCACGGCGAGACATTTTTAGTAGAAAACTGTACTGTGGATAGTATCAAGCGCAAGTTCGCTACACTCCACCGTCGTAAAATTCCAACAGGCGATCCACGGATGCCGGACGACGCGCGACGAGCCAAGCGCTTACGCTTTCGTATGTGCGAGAGATCTGACATAGGCTAAGGTGCAGGTGCAGAAGAGGCCATTGAGAGAATTCTACCAAGCAAGGATGACGAAGCTGATAACACAATGAACACCGATGAAAACGAGATCGCTACCCTGAGCTCGCCAAATGTTGAGCGCGTTCCTGCCACCCCGAGCAATACTCTCGCTGATGCTGTTGATAGTCCATGCCCCATTATGGTAGCGACTCCTATCGTGTTCAAGAGGTCTCAAGCTCGTTTCTCACGCACATCTAAGGAAATCGAAGGAGAGAAGTTTTACCAGCTTTTTCAAATGTCGCTACTGCAATAGCAGCAGCGTAGAGAGGAGGATATGAGGTGTCTTCTAGAGAATCGAGAAGAGAACAGAAAGATAATTCAAGAAGAGGCTACATGACACCAGCAGCTTATGAAAATGATGACCATGCTTGTCGCTCAAAACGCACGCGCTAAAGAACTTTAGATTTGTAGCGATTCGTGCGAAACAAAGTTAGCTTCTGCACTAAGATGCGCCATATAAGATGATATATTTTGATGGATACCAACCATACGAGCTCTCAAGTTGAAGAATAGGACGGTTCAGTGAAGAATTAGCTTTCGTTCGCCGTGTTCTTCATAAACCAGTGGATCCTTCATTCTTGGGAATGAGCTTTAAAAAGCCCTAACACCCCACTCCGACGCTTGTCTTGCAGAAGTTGGTTGTCTCAACAGGACGACTTCGGCCGCACCATCTGCCCTAGTTCCATCTTGAGCGGATTTGATGAGAAACGTATAATCCCTTTTTGAAAACGCAGAATCTCCCACACAACGGCCCCCGTAAGTTCTGTAGCAATCTTCAAGTTTTATGTATACCCCGCCCAATTCTGCTATTTGCAAGTCATGCATACATCCAGGTGCATTTATATCGCATGATACGATAGTCCCTGACGGTGCAATAATAAAGACGTTACCAACGCAGTGGTCACGAGTACAGCCGTTGCAAAACATGTTTTGAATTACCAAGTCCCCAGACGGTTCTAAGTACAGCTTGAGGCCACCCCCTACGGCGTACAAATTTTGTAGAGACATGTACCTAGTGGAAAAGGCAGTCTTATTCTATTCCATCTCGGGCTGATCCGGCATTCGCACTTGTGCCCGGCTGTCCCTTGAAATTACACGAAGTAGGAGCCTTCTCCCGAAGCGAATGAAAATTGAACACACAGACAATGTAATGCCAAAGAGCATGCATAACGTAAACATCGATCCGCGTGTTCCGTGCCTTGAAAGAACCAACCCCAAACACTGAGTCGCGGACATACTTCTCAGTCTTTCCCTCGTACGAATCGTAGAGGCGATGATTCTGATGAGCTCATCTTCCGAGTAGGGAGTACATCTACGATATAATGGAGCAAACTGCTGTAGTATAGCAAGAAACGTGCAATTGTCACAGCCTGTCACCGTAATCAAAGATTGATCGCACATGGACTGAATCAGCACCATACACGGGGAAATGGTAGGACTTTGTAAAGCCCGGCGAGTTACTCTGCGGTATCGACGTCTTCATTTTGCAATCATTAATCGATTTCGTAAGCTAACCCGTGGCACCTGGCACTGATGGTGCGCCAGCATCGCGAGCAAGAGTGTAGATATAGAAGGCATAGAGACGCTCTTACTTGGTGTCGTACTAGCACACGCTCGTACTCGGTGTCGTACTCGTATACAGTTATGTGCGAGAGTTGCCAAATTGGTACGGACTTTTCGTGCCCGTTTCAGTCGTATCAAATCTGTCAATACGTATTTTGATATTTGAGTGCTGGTACAAATTTGTGTTTTTTAGAGCGACCAATTATTATCACAGGGATTGGTCGGCGGGGCATTGGAGCTCCGCACCATATAAAGAGAGGTGCGTGAGCTCAGGTTCCACTACAAATTAAAGTTAAGTACCCTTCAGCTACGTTTCGACTTCTACGCGTTTTACAATTGACCAGAAGGTTAGCGAGGTATTCCAAGAGCCATTAATAACCCACAAGTGCTGCATCCTCCAAAAAAAATCAGTTGGAAAATGTCTGCTAGTCATCTTGTGCCTATATCTGTTGTGATTTTACCACTCTCATTCTGCGTACCAATTTTTTTCGCGTTCTAGTTTGAGCCTTCTTTGCGCTTCCAAGACCATTCCTCCCATGTGTTTGAAGTGCACGCACGTTCTTAGGGGTATTCTCGCACATGGGCGCTTACTGAGAAACCCACGGTAGAAGACTGGTGTGATTAAGTCCCACGCAAGCTGCTGGCGGGACGAGGTCAACACGTGCAGCACGAGAATCTCCCGAAGGACCTGTAGTACAGTGGCTCCTACGGAGTTATGGTGGTTTGGCCTTAAGGCATAATATTCCTAAGGAGGGTTCGTAATTTATTAGCTGGGCCACGTGGTGCATAATATTGCCTGCGTGCGCTACAGTATCCTTAAGGTACGGTAGAATTTATTATTTATTTTAGATATTTTATGCAGGTAATTAGCACAGTAGTGCGACCTGCCGAGGCGGGCTCCCGGCTAGATATTTAAGCTGCCGGTTGAGCTCCACCTCTGGGGAAGTAAAGACAAGCACCCTTGAGTCTTCTTCTACATTTTCCGGTTGGAGTCTCTTGTCTACTCACACAGGTTTCTAAGCCGCCGATCCCCAGGTCGCATCATAGCAGCGCCTGTAGGAGCATTGTCCGCCCAGTGAACCTTCCCCTCCGCTTGGTGTTTGCGGATCCCTTACAGAATTCCCCCGGCTCGCGACAGCGGATACCGGAGACCACCTTTAGGAATACGCGCCTTTGGAGTCACTAAAAACTCCTAACGGACGTTGTGCTTTACTACCTCGACAGGAGGGCTGACAGTACCACAGGACCCGTGCCTAGGAGAGTATATGGGTCGTGGCTCGAATGGCCAGGCATGTATTTATTTGTTTGGGTTTTCCCTATTTACGTAATTAGCATTACAGACATTAAGGGCGTTAGCATCCCCGCCTGGGCCTGCAGTAAACAGTAACCATGGTTCTGGCTCTGAGCATTCCGTTTATGTGTGTATTTGCCTCTCACAAGGGATATCCCATAGCTTACGGTTGCTACTTCGCCTTGGTCGATGAGAGCACCCATACTCTTGTACCTTACCAGTCTCACTATGCTCTCTCCTTGCACATAAATCTTCACTGCTTGCCGTTGTTTGCCTTAAGGATACCTTCCGTTTTTCCACCTTGGTAGTACAGCCTTCACCTCATGGATCTCGCTACCCTCGCTACCCCTTTTTTTACCATCTCTTTCATCCAAAAATGCACGGCAAATTCGTATATCTACCTATTGGGGATCTTTCTTATACCTCTTCTGCCAAGTGCCGTCGGGCTACCCCATTTTTACTCCCGACATTGTCTTGTTGTCCATTTAGAGGGATTTACCGCCGAAATAGCTCTGCAGAGGAAGATTCGGACGTCTTTGTGTGCTTTTCTAGATTGCGGATCATTGAACCACAAGTGTTGTCCCCCCTAAGAAGGATCACATGAACTTGTGTCTCTTCTTTGAGGATTTTTTTACCAATGCTTTTAGTGCTTTTACTGTTTCTAGTGTTTTCGGAGGTTGAAGAAGTCATCTAAAGCGGAGGTTGTGAGCGATCGGAGTCGCTGCAACAAAATTGATGATCAATTGGGCATTTGGTGGTCTTCACGCATTTCGATCCGGTCCGGATGGAGTTTAGCCGGAAATGCTCCCATATGCTGGGTCCATCTCTAGGAAAATAGAGATTTATCTCCAGCTTTTCTGGATATTCTGCCGCTCGATGCTGGACCGTTTACGGCGATTTCCGACAAAGAGTTTGTCTAAACACGACGTGATACTGTTGGAATTTCCCCGGTCGAGGACCTGAAAAGACAGTTTAGCGCTTCGCTAAATGCCCGAAAAACCCCTTTCGAGGTAGTTCGCCACCCTACAGGGGGATATTGAGGCTAACCCTATTAGGGAGTTGTTCAAGTACTTGCTTTCCCTGAGATCAGGTGTCAATACCCTACTGCAATGCTTCGGGGGACCAGCCGCCTTCGTAGAAGGGGTTGAGATCCGGTCTAACCGTGTTCGATCCCGTCGCAAGACGTTAGAAAAGACGGAAGCAGCACAGTACCTGCTGGTTTTCTGTGTCACCAACCAGGAGACTCAGACCGCCATTCGCGCTATGTAACAAACCCATCAGAAAGATGGAGAGACGGAAACCGACTATTCGGTACGACTTATCAAGGGTTATCACCGTTGTGGTAATGTTTGTCTCGCTTCTGAGCAGAGTACCATGTTCATTGACGGTTGAACCCCGCGATCAAATCTTTGGTTACGTAATATCAAGGAGATGAGCCAAGGCTTACTTACGAGTAGTACCTGCAGTACGCCTGAGCCAAAGGCTATGCACTTCGTCCTCGCCACCCTCCTCAGATATCAGGATACGCCAAGGGGTTTAATATGGAGATCAACTCTCCATCCCTTTCTCTCAGGGATGAGAAGCAGCCTGAACCGTGATATGACACTTTTTACTTAGCAAAAGGCGATGTTCTGTCGGTCCTTACTTCAGAGCTCCCGATTACGACCGTGGTCTTGTATGAGACCGCGCGGGATGATAGAGCAATTTACGCTAGTAATGGACGGGTTTCAGCCGATCTTGTTTCGTTTAAAAATGATCATTTCCGTAGCCAACATCCAGTTTAGTCGACCTCCAAAGCGTAAGAACGTACCCTAAAGGCTTAGGACATGGCCCCAGATCGCACAGTAGGATTGATCTGCCATTTGTGCTATGCCGATGGTCACTTGTCATCGTAGTGTCTCTTTTCGATCATAGAATTGCCTTCGATTGGAACCGTCTCTGAGACACTCACTAGGGAGAAGAGAGAACCTGTCCGCATTTCATCCCATCTCCGTGCCAAGACGTACATCAGCGCAGTCCCACCAAATCCGCTCATGCCGCATGATCCGGAGAGAACGTTTCAGCCTCCATGTAAAGAAGCAGAAACCAACTCTACTTCTGCGGAATACCGTGGTTAAAAGGGCCAAGCCCTTGATGCAGAGAAATGTAAGCGATTTGCTCAAGGTATCCTAAACCAGGAAAGGTAACAGTGGGAGTCTCCTCTTTGGGAGGGGCTTCCACAAGATCAAATTCTGTGACACTCCAGGCGCCCCAGCCTCGCTCTTCGGTGTAGTTTCTGACAAGAAAGGACCCCGCAGACGCGGACGTAGAACACTTTGCTGTTCTTCGTCGATTCTGGCGTGATTACGCCAATGACTGGTTTCTTCACCAGGTACTGGGAAGTTTCTTCAACGTTGACAACCAGAATGCGGAGAATAGTATCCGGTGTCCTGAACACAATTCCGTTTGCAACGGTTAACTGACGTTTCTCTTAAAACATAGAAAATGATTAAAAATCCGTACGTCGTGTTGACGGGAGTTCAAATCCACCATAACTCGGGTCCCTGCCGGGATCGGGATTAAAGTAGGTAATTTAAGCTTTGAAAATTCCAGGGAGGCGGGGAGGATTCCACGCAGCAGGCAGCCGTACCATTTTCAGGAGATATTATTCAAGGCACAATGAACGATCGAAACGGATTATCCATCTTTCAATTTTATAGGCCTTTGGCGGATCCGGATGGCACCGACTAAGCGGTCGCATTAATCACATCCCAATATCATTGGAGCCGCCAACTACTAGCTATCCATAAAGTAGAGCTTCACCATTCAGCATCCCTAATGTACGAATATGTCGATAATTCCCACCTTTTTCATCGGATTCTTGTTGGCCTCCGCGATTTCAAGCGCCGTTACATACAGAATTCAAGACCGCAATTTCGTGGGCAACACACATTTAACAACAAAGTGGGGGCCTGCACCGGTATCTAGCACCGTAAGATACCGTAACATAAACTAGGGTCAGGGCCCAAAGGCGGCGTAGACCTTATGATTGGGCTTGACAAATACCGGGACTCTGTCCGGGAATCGATGATGTCTAACCCGTGTCCACTGATCCCAACCAAGATGATCACGGCCGAAGTCCTCCGGATTGTTACCGATGAAAGTGCAGAAAGGAGGATTGGAGCCCGGTATCCGGGAGAGAAGATATTATCTCATACCCGCAAGTGGGAAACTTTGCCTGACAAAGGCAAAAAAGAACCCAGTGAAAAAAAAAGCTACAAACCAGCACGCGTCGACGCGGTGGACCCTCAAAAGGCAATCGAGGGTCTTGAACTTCGACACGTTCCAGAGTCACACCGCGAGTGCCTCTACAAGATGCCATGGGAGTTCACCACGATGTGAGACGGCTCCCTCTTGGAGATTGCTGCAATAGAGCACCGGATTGATCTGCAGCCGGACGCAAGGCCTGTGGCAGAGTACCATTGCAGGGCTGGACCAAAAGCCCGTTAGGAACAACTAAGCAAACAATATGCTCCGCGTAGGTGTGCTTAAGCCTGCTAAATTCCCATCGGCTTTCCCGGTGGTACTGGATCTGAAAGCGGATGATACCTGATGGTTCTGCGTCAATAATCACCAGATCATTGCCGTGATGGTGAGCGATGCATTCCTCATTTCCCATTTAAAAGATTGCGACGACTTTCTTTGGGTTGCCATCCCATTGACCGCGTTATATGAGAATTGAGGTTCCTGAATAGTCCCAGTTTGTGACGAGTACCGCGAAAAGACCGCTTTGGTTTCCCATTTTGGCTCCTACCACTTCCAGAGTATGCCAATTGTGCCAACAAATGCCCGTACTACCTTCCGGCCTGCCATCGACATCCTGTTGAGCTGCGTCAAGTGGCGTACATGCCTCGTATGTCTGGATGACATCTTCGTCTTCTCAGACAATCTCAGGGACCACTTCCTCCACGTGAGAGAGACCATGAACATTTTACGGGATGCTGAGATGACCCTGAGGCTGGGTAAATGCTTGTTTTTTACAGACATTGTAATGTATCTGGGGCGCATAATTTGTCCCAGACGGTTATCAATCGAAGAAGGTCGTGTCCATTCCCTGGTGAGGGCCAATAAACCCAGAACGAAGACAGATCTACGCTCCTCCCAGTAGCTGGTCAGCTCCTACAGACGGTTCATCCCACTGTTTTTGGATTTTGCCACACTGTGCAACATGCCGCTGCAGAAGGGTCAGCCAACCAAACCGGAAACGTTTATATCCGCTCAAACAGATGGTTTTGACTCACTTACGGAGGCATTCACTTCACCTCCAATCCCGTCGCTACCCCAATTGGGTCTTCCGTTCTCTGTTGATACAAATTCGGGCGAGTATAAAGTTGCTTGTGCGCTCTTACACAATACCTTAGGGCTAGAACGACATCCAATTGTCTATTTGTCACGCGCGCTCATTGAGTACGAGTGGAACTACTCTGTCTCGGAGAAGGAGTGCGTCGCAGTCGTTTAAGCACTTGCCGTCCATCCCCCGTATCTCAAAGGGTGCACTTAACTGTTTTCACAATCTACTCCTTACTGAGGTGGTTGATGATTATTTGGGATCCATCAGGTCGCCTCATGCGATAGAGATTCCGCATCGTAAAATACGAATTCCGAATCGTATAAAAAAGAATGCACAGAAGTCTCAGGCCGACGCCGTGCCACGAATGCCCACAACCGTGGAAGCAATCCATTAGGCGAACTATGGAATCCCTTGATTCACGACAGAGTCACTCGGTCCGGGAAAAACAGACCTGGCGGAGCCGCAGTGGCCAGTCGACTGGAACTTCGGAGATTATGCTGACAATATGCTCGCAAAGGGCGAGATTAATAATGAGAAGCCCGTACCGAGATGTTTTGTACCAGGACAACCGGGGGAAATGATCCAAGAATAATATTGCCGATCCATTTGATATGGAGATACGAGTCTGTATCAACAGTGCAGAACTTCTCCCTTTCAGATTTAATGACCTCTAGTCTCCTGTCTTCAGTGTTGACGTCACCCTTCAGATAGAGATTCCGCACTCCCTGAAAACGCTGGTGTTGCCTTTTTCGCATAACGCAATCGCCAGCAAACACGCCGGCGGTTGGAAGCCTTATTTGCCCCTCCAAAAAGTTTTTCACTTGTTCCTCATGTCGGTCCATTATTAAACACACATACATTTGAACAGGGTGAAGCTCTGCATACATACAACAAAACTTTCGCTTTTATCTGCAAGTGCACCGCTGAAGATTGTTGCAATTGACATCTTCGATCCATTCCTCACGTCCCAGAAAGGCAAAAAGTTCTTAATCTTTGTCACTAACCGGTTCTTTAAACTTGTTCGGACTGTTTTTCTTCGTAGAACTATGGACATTACCGTTGCCGATGCATTCGTCATGCATCTGATATTCAGCTGTGGACCTCCAGTGGATTTACTATCTGATAACGGAAAACATTTCATATCTAAGTTCTTCCAGAATTTCTGACGTATCCTGGACATGAAGAACCTGTTCACTACGTCATACAAAGCTTAATGAAATTGGCAACATGGACGGTACTACCGTACTATTATCGCTTCTCTGTGATCTTATGTTGCTGATCATCCAAAGACTTGGAACTTGTACACGGACGCGCTGACGTTTGCATAGAACACGGACGTTCACCAGACTACTGTTGTGTCCTGTTCCAGTTGGTGCTGTCGCGGAATCCATCAATATTTGCTTTGGAAACTCATTCTATGCTTGGCAATTTCCCATCTGGGGGTGATTGCGGCCAATGGTTGTAGGACTGTTCGGTGGAACTAGTCCCCGCTACACTAAAATCAATGGAACGTGCTCGAGCCGCTTATAAGCGGAACTTTGACGATCGCTTATGGCGTGAACGTGCTCGACCCATTGAAGCTGGCGACTTTGTGTTCGTCTGGAAGGATGTTTTTAACCCCAATGGGAAGTAACCCTACTAACTCTTGCCTATAGCGGACGAAATTTGTACGGTCATCTCAGTAGTAAGTGATACTGACTTAGTCGTTATGAGCGGCAGCCTCTAATTTCTGCCCTGTGATCGAGTTACCACGACTCTTTCTTTCTCCGCGGAGGTACTCCTGCCCTACTCAGTCTTACGGGACACAGCGGCCTCGTTTCCGCCAGCAACATCCGGTACACCGGCAATCAGACCGCCTGCTATCTTTTGAAACCTCGCACAGTGTCTCTCAGATCTCCCATACGTGTCGGGAGACAAACCAACTTTGTCGGACAGGCCTGGTTCACAGGGCCAGCCAACAACAAGTTAAGTTCAAAAAGGAATACAAACCCGACAATCGTTACAGTTGGTGTCTCCTGTCGCTCCGTGTAAGGGGATGGATGACTTCATTTCCGCTTCCCGCAAGGAAGTTGTCTGCTCGCCGTCGCAAAGAAAAGCACGCTGTCATCTCTAAATAAGTGATTCTGCGTCGTAGCCCACACTGATAAACGTACCAGAGACAACACTTTTCGTGACGAAAGCAAGCCCCAAAGCGCATGGGAGCCATACCGCGAACACCACGAAGAACTCTTCGGAGAACTCGACCACGTGAAAAACGCTACTCGACCGAGTCAAAACAACCGACCAAGTCGGAATCGGAAGTCGTGAGACGCCATTGTTTGGCGCCCTCATTGTGGGGAGCTAACACAAACACCCGCGACAGACGGTGTAGGGTAGTGGCATAGCTTGCCTATAGAAAGTGGCACGCGGCCAAGTGCCGGTCTCTAGAGAGGAAATATACCTAGAACACGGAGATATGGTCCCAAGAAGGGGAGGTTTTTCGGGAATTGAGCTCACCATAACAAGCAACTTGGATCCAATATGGAGACTAATCGCCCGCCGAGCAGCGTGTACCCGTCAGAAGAGCTGCGACCGCCCGGTTTTGAACCGCTTGCGTACAAATCGCAGCCTGTCCGAGGCACAAATGTCCAAGCGGTACGTGCTACGGCATCAGTCCGCGAACAGGAGCTGCGCGGAGTTGCGGTGAGACCAGAACACGGGGAGGCGGGAACCGTTATCCCAAGGTGGGAAAATCAGCCGAAAACGGGAACTCACAACTCAGCACAAGCCGAAACCACAATAGCCCGGCATGGCCAAAAGGGTCAAATAGAAGAGGGTGTTGTTGAACGAATCGTCAGACACTCATACAACGAGGACGGGATGTTACGGTAGCACCTACGCTTGGACGGGTACTACCCTTCGTCTGACGTGGCCAAGCCAATCTAACATCTTCCACGTACTCTTGTGTTTCGCTATCACCGCAATGCGGGTACAGTGACTCCAGCAACGCTGTGAAACGCCCAACAAGGATGCCTCCCCCCAACAAACGGGCTTAGTAATGCGATAGGAGTAGTGCCGACATTCACCACTGCATCCAACCCTTCATTGTTTTGGAGCATGCAGGAATGGTTTATTGATCCAAATAGCGGTTCGACGATCATCCTAACCACAAGCGTTGTTTTTCCCATTCCCATGGAATACATTTCTGGTGAGGCTATAATCAATTTCATATCGTAGGTACCTAAACTTTAGGCCGCTACGCGTAGAATCCTTTCAAAGGGATGGAACAGAAACCCTGCAAGTCGGAGAAAGGTCAGCGAGCGATAGGTCTAGTGGAAGAGACTTCTTTGGTACAAAACTGGAAAAACGCCAACCTTTGTAGCTGTTATGAGATGCAGCCATCCCGCTACGGCAGTTTGCTGGGAGTCTCCGCATGGTAGAAAGGGCACCAGAGGTATCCTGGACGTTTATATCAACGCCACGGAGTAAACTTACGATAAAATTCCACTTGGTGGCAACCGTCGCACGGGCGTCAGTACTTGGCGCCGGCAAAGGTAGATATTCAGTAGGAGAGCCACTCAGATTCCCTGGAAGGGTTGGATCTGGCCACTTAAACTGACTACTCTAAACAGCCTTAGCATTGGCATACGCCGAAGCAGGCGACGAGTTAATCATTGGGGCCTCTGGGTCATGCTTACACAGGTCAGCCGTTCCCATCGCTTCTTCTTCGACCTCTTCGAGGTCACCTCTCCCCGAAGTTTTTGGCTCGTAATTGACCATCGAGTTGTCCTCCTTAGAGGAAGTATACCACTAATCGGAGTTTTGTACCCGCTCTAGTGTCCATAAGGAATACTTCTCGGAGCCATCCGCTATTTCCCCGTTTACCCCCGGCTATTGTACCGGAATTCCCCCGTATCGAAGCAGGTGAGCTCTCCCCTCGTACAGTGTTCCTTCCAAAGCCTAGGCAAAAGCCACTGATTCTGCCGTCGTGGCGCCGCTCTGTTTCAGCGGTACTGTGTCCCAATCAACTGAACCGATGAAATCGAGAAGGCCCGTGACTTCTTCGCTCTTCGCCATACGCTTGAAAAAGACCTGCATGTCAAGGTGACGACTGGCAGCACTCACATGTGGTTGAATATACCACCGCCAGTACTGATCATACGCCTCCACAAGAAGATACGCCACGGTGCGGACAGGCCATTCAGTATTTTCCATCGACCACATCTCTTCACACGGGTCATTCACGAGGTATGACTCTACATTGGCTAACACCGGAGAACGTTTGACAAAGAACCCCTGAAAAGCCTCCATTTTAGCCCTCGAAGATAGCAGGGAGACATATAGACCTTGTCCGTGTGCCGGAGTGAGCCGTTCGAATTTCACGTTCTAGCAGGGAAGGAAACATTCCCTTCAGAGGCGTGCCATTCGTTCATAATGATTTAAATTCTGCAGGATATTTTGATGGGTACGACCCGGATAAATATCGGAACCCCACCCGGAGTATCGATCAAGTCTAACAAAGGGGCTCCTGCCTCGCGTTTCGGAAATTCTGTCATGCAAGGGCCGTCCATACCGCAAGGCTTTCACAACTACCAATCTCCCCGAGCGTACAGTAGAACCCCTCAGCAAACTGGAGTTCATCCGGGATCATCCCGTCAAACGAGGCTCGGCGTTGGCGTTGGTAGGCCAGCCGCTCCAGTCTAGCGTGCGACACAGTAGCGGATTCTCCTTGACCTCATCGGACGTGATGTATTGGTACCGCGACGTAGTTCTACAAATCTCAGGGAGTCGCCACAATGGCCTGAAGATCACTCGAAAGGACTCCGGCCCCGTAGACAAAACGGTAAAAGATTTTGATGTTACGCACTGCAGTGGGGTGTGCAACCACGATGCGAACCAGAGCTGCATCACCGCTTGTTGGGGTATCCAGCCTAGTACCACTAAAGAATCGTATAACAGCTGCTGTAGGCCTTTGAGGTCCTCAAATACGGACAAACGCAACATGCGGGCTACAAGAGAAGACACTGGTAAAACCGGGACCGAGGGAAACCCTGTGGACAGATTATTATTCGAGTCTGGGCCGTTTTTTCTCGAAAACGTCGGAGGGTTCGGAGGCGGCGCGCTCATAGTGAGGTGGAAAGTCTGCGTAACCGCAGAAGCAGTCGATGACGGAAACCGCTGTTGTGATGAAGAGGATTGGGTGGAAGCTTGTCGTATGCGATACCAGCTCGTTGCCGTGACCTCCCGGCGAGCCGGAGAAAGGCGGAAACTTGTACATCATACCCGCCTCGGGGAGGCCCATCTTAGATTAGAACCCTTACCACAGGGATGGGATATGAAGTGCTCGCTCGTTTTTCGGGGTGTCACCTTATATATTGTCTTTTAATGAGAAACCCGCGATAGAAGGCAGATATGACTAAGTCCCGCAAAATCGGCCGGCGGCACGAGTCCTACACGTTTGGCAAGAGTAACTTTCGGTAGAACTTGTGCCTGGGACAGTGCACGGGTGGTGGTCCGAGTGGCCTGCTATTTATTTATTTAGAACTTTCCTATTTTTTTAGTTAGCACTACAGTACATACAAGCGCTGGCGAAACAACCGCCGCCCTCAGTAAAAGGTAACCAAGATCCCGGCTCTGAACCTTCCGCCTACATCTGAATTTGTCTTTCACGAAGAATATCCCGTCCCGTGCGGTTGCGCAGCCGCCTTCTGCGCTGAGAGCACCAATACTTGGGTATACTACCAGTTTCATTGTACTGGCTCCTTGTAAAAGTATCTTTATGGCTCACTGTTGTTTGCCTTACGGCTACCTCCCCTTTGTCCCACCTTGGTGGCACATTTTCTACCTTGTGGATCTCGTGAATCGCGCTCTTTCTTCATTTTCCACATCTTTCCTCCACGAAGGCACCGCACACTCATACGCCCACATAGTGGGGATCTGTGCTGCCGGCGCCACCTCGGCCTGACACCCGTCATTGTCGTGTTGCTCCTTCGAGCGGTCTCTACCGCAAAACTACCTCTGTGGAGGAAGATTCGGACGTCTTCGTGTGCTTTTCCCTTTAGCGGAGTACTGCAAAACAGATAGTTTTGCAATTATTGCATTGTAGGTCGTGTCACGATAGCATATGGATGGGCATATTAGGTATCATTTACTGAGAAATCCACTCTACAGACGTTATGAGCATCCAAAGCTTTGTCAATACTACTACAAAAAAGGAAGCTAAACAGAAGTAAACCGACTTCTTTTCGTCGCCTTAGTACTTTTTGTATCAAAGAGAGTAGTAGAAATTTTAGATTGTTGGATCTACAAATGCTAAAATTGCATAGAAAACGATTTCCATAATTTTTTGTACACATATAGTTTTAGTTACTTTTACATTCAGCATCACTGGTAATTAGACAAGTTTGGCTGTTGATGGTTGCCCCAAAACGTTTAGGAGGATCTGCGAACAGCGCCATAGTCTTCAGACGTGTCCGCAATCAAAATGGATTCAATAGCTAACAATCTTGATTGTGTATCGTAGATAGAGTCCGCGATACCTGTACCAAAAACATAAAAAAATATATCAAAAAGAATGGAATGGAAAAGTTTTTATTGTTCTAGAATAACGCCTAAGTAATTACATTTGTCCTAAAATGGTGACACTTGACCTCACAGGACTTTTATGATCAGAGAAAAGACACTAAATTGTAGATTTAAATTCCTTAAAACACGTTTTAAAATCGTTTCTAAGACATTAATACCTGTATATAGCACTATTTACATTACTTCTTAATGTAAATTCCTACAATACTATGGCCCATTTTTAGACGGCGCTTAGGTTCCCTAAAATTATCATTTTGTAGATGGCATATATGGCACACAAACCTGGAAGTGGCGGTTTCAGACTGTCTATCCGTTGTCTTTCCTCCAAACGTCTTGTTTTTGCGAGAATTTTTCATTTTAAAATTTGTCTTTCTTTTTTTCTAAATAGCTCTGAGTAGGTTCGAATCTGATCAGAACGAAACAGACAGACGTTGTTAAGGTCCGTTCATTTCAGAAACATCAAATAGGATACCATGGGTCTAACAATGTTGTTTTCTGCAAACTTTTAAAGATATGAAAAACAGCTTCACATTTAAGGCACCTATCATGGGCCATTTGGTTTCTAATCGCACTGGGAGAATAGAATATATAAAACATGCAGCATCAGAGAACTTCGAAAACATGCGGAAACAAGATTGGAAGCTTGAAAACATACAAACCGTGTCATTTGTTTTGAAAAGATTCGAATCTCTATTTTCGATGGGCAGATTTTTAGTTTTTGACCCTATCCTTGGGCTGTTGCGCTCAGAACAATTATTAAAACTTTCCAAAACATGTTTCTTTTTAAATATACAGAACATGAGCCACTGTAAATTGAGACCCAGTAAGTATCCATTTCTATGAGTTATGCAGTACAGTGGCTCATAGTATTATTATTGTTTTTTTAAAGAAGGGACGAAAAAGAATAAAACAATTCTCATACTATTTTGAAAATCTAATTCGTAACGAAAATATCGTAGCTTGGGAAATTATTCTTCTAAGAACATAAAAACTATAAATAAATCAGAGTCGGTTAGCCCTTAACTTCATTTTTTGACGGCATATCTCTCTTTCAGTACCATTTACAAATTGCACCTTACTCGTGATAAGAATCCACGCCAAGTGCATATATCAGTGGTCAAAAGCAATCCATAAGCGTGTGCATTGGTTTTTTATCGAAAGAATGGTAGACATTGTGCACCTGCTGTTTTACGGTCAGAATTATTGTATGTCTTCAGTTTTTCAAACGATACTTTAGGCGAATAATTTGATCTCAATTGTATTTGGGAAACCCACAGCTTAAAAGCAGCATCCTTCTCCCTCCCCGCATCTCCTCTTTTTCATTGATCTTATCATTGCCACTGAGTTATATTTACATATCCCACGAGAAGAAACTTATCATGGTATGATAAAGAACTATTATGGAAAATACGCGGCAATTTCGACTCAAAAGCATGCAAATATTCTGGATTGCCTTCCGTCGCACATCCTATAGTTCATAGATATATAGATGGGAGATCAAATATCGTAATAATAGTTTTTTTTTCAGGCACTTTTACGGGTTGTGTTCTGATACAGTAATGATTTTTAAGGCTACGATTTATGTGCTGATGAGAAAACATAAGAAGAAAATAATCAAAGCAGATTATATCCACACCGCCCATGCGCTGAAAGATATCACCCAGGTTCTAGAATAATATTTATTCAAAAAGACCAAAATAGGCTGATTTATTTGTGTGCGCTGCTGGTGGGTGTGGAATTCATCGACTGGGCAACAGTGAGCTCGACTTAGAGCTCATAGTTGGCACAGCTCGATTGGTTTCTGCCTTTATATGGCACATTCGTGAGCCCGAGATTCTCCAGGGCTCAACTTCCGGCTTGGTCAAGGATTCATACAATTCGCCACACACCAGCACTTACAGATGAAAGGAGAAATCGGCTCCTTATGCAGCACATTATGCAGCAAATCAAGAATCTTTGACAGAAATCAGAAGCAGTACTTATGCTCTAGACATGGATAGGGATAACATGCCTGTAATGCTGGGTCTTAGTGTGGGGAGCGCATAAATTCACAATATTCCTTCCGTAACCGCATAATAATCATCCGCAATATCTGCAACGAAAATTAGCTATGAAGAACCGCACAGAGAAAAGCAGCGATGCATCTTTATCAGCATTGCCGAAATATTTTTCCGACTACGAGGGGAAAAAATTGAAAAATAGGAAGAACAATTCTTCATGCCGTTAAAGGGAAAGATAGACTGTTGTCTCCAAGAACTACCATCATATGCTTTGGCGTAAAATAGGGATTACAGTAGAGACCAGACGCATCGCTGCAGTACTGAAGGCATGGTGTAAAATGTCGCGGTACGGCGCGTCGAAGCTGAATACGCCATGCTCATCAAGCACACGGCGTCACAGCTATAAGCGCACGGGAATGAACTAAACCCATGACGCCGAGTCGATGTGCATTCACATAAACGACAGACAGATAAAGCCATTGAGATTCACAACTACATGCTGACATAAAACATAGAAAAATCGCAGACCCCCCTCCACGTCAAAAATGCCTAGCCACTCTCTACACAAGTTCTGTGTTCCACTGTTCTTCTTCTACGTGCCTAAAACTCTATATGTATATATATATATATATATATATATATATATTTATTTATTTAGAATTATTCAGGAGACAAAGAAAACAATCAAAGGTTCGCAAAAGCAAGCAAGGACACACAGTCAGCAAACGATGGGTATGGACAAAAATCCATCTTTCTTTTAACAAAAAACGACGTTGCGAATCAGTACTAAACATGAAGGAACAAGATGCAGGGCTTCTAAACTATTTCCGGATAGTATTGGATATATCCACGTCAAAAACAGAGATGTACCCTTCGCACCTTTACTGTCTTTTATTCTGGCATTTTGTAATTTATTGCAAAGTACGGCCTCGAAGCGTGGAACCCAGCAATGCTATTGCTAACCTTGTCCGAATAAAGAGTGCGAGAGCAAAATATGAAAACATAAGTTTTAGGGAGATAGCTTTGTACGAAAGATGCAAAATACGGCTGCTAGTCATGACCATAGAGTTGTGTTCTTGTATAATTACATAAATAATTCTTCCAGCGTATCATATTAACCTCGGCTCTTTTGCGAGCAATGATGCCCCACGACGCCTTATTTTTAAGAGCTGGCCCTTTTTATGCCACCGCATTTCTGGCCATCTTTGGCTGTCGGTATATTATGTCAGTGGTTTTCTCTAATCGAAGCCTCTATTATTTTCATGGATCGGTCGATATCAGCAAAAGCCTCCAGCACAGTGGGTAGCTACAAAACTGTTCTACGACAAATGTCCCATAAAACTACAAATGTGTCGTTTCATAGTGTGAAACTGTCAGCCCTCCTGTCGAGGTAGTAAAGCACAACGTCCGTTAGGAGTTTTTAGTGACTCCAAAGGCGCGTATTCCTAAAGGTGGTCTCCGGTATCCGCTGTCGCGAGTCGGGGGAATTCTGTAAGGGATCCGCAAACACCAAGCGGAGGGGAAGGTTCACTGGGCGGACAATGCTCCTACAGGCGCTGCTATGATGCGACCTGGGGATCGGCGGCTTAGAAACCTGCGTGTGTAG
>JAHNZQ020000277.1:3393-44552 GCA_019155205.2 Gracilaria vermiculophylla
GGCTCGTGTCGACCCTATCAGAGGGCTCTCTCGCTGTGCCACCTCTCATTGGGAGCAAGCTTGAACACCTTGGTGGTGCTTCCGCGACGCGGCTCTTGTCTGTGCCACGTTCGTAGTTTGCACTACAGTCCCGGCACCTTCTGTTCTAGTGGTGCAACCCCGATTGCGGAGCGTCCCTGCCCCTCTTCTTCGACTTCGTCTGTGGAGCGTTCAAGTTCCCGCACCGCCGTCACCTCCGGCATCACCGACTCCCCCCTTGGCATTGTCGACCTCCACTATGGAACCCGTGCAGTCCCGTCGGGGAGCCCCTGGCTCAGCTGGTCCGCCGTCTGCAGCTCCCTCCGTGGCCGTTATCGCGCCGTCAACGGAGGTGGCCGCATCGGGTGCACGGTCGGGACGAGTCTCCTCTGCGGCTCTGGAGCCCGCCTTGCAGGAGTTGGTGCAGGCGTGCCTGGTGACCGGCCGTCCTGCTCCGGCTCCTCCTGTAAAGGCTCTGCGCGAGGCGCGTGCTTGAGTCTTAGAGCTCCACAAGGCCCGGACAGACCGAGCCTTGATGGAGGCCCTCAAGGAAAGCCTGTCGGAGTTCTTTGATAGCCAAGCGCTCACAGCGAAAGCGGGCCTCGAAGCGGAGTATTCAACGCGATTCGGTGACCTGTAGGTGATAGGACCCTAACCAATAAAATATCCTTCGGATGGAGCAGAAGCTCCACGAACGGTAGGTCAAACATGCATATGCCGTGCTCGCGAGCCCAATGACACGAAGTGCCGCCACGGGAGCGTGCGGAAAGCGAGTAAAGTCAGCCAGGAGGCGAAAAAGAGAACTCCAGGTAGGGGATAGACTGCGGAGGCGAAAAACACTCCGGTCGGGGGCCCCCTCCTCCTTTCCTAAACGGTAGCGCCTATGTGGAGAGGCGTTTCCGCACCGTAATGGCGTGGTACCTGTGGAGCCAAGCTGCGCGAGCGGACAAGACACCCAAGGTGTCCAGCCTTGCTCCCTTGATGGGTAGCACGGTGGTAGAGCCCTCCGATAGGGTCGCGACTAGCCGGGTGTAAATCCGGACGACCCCTTCCTGCCGTGCAGACGGAGGTGTAGGGTGAATCGGCCAGCAGTGCTGGAGGTGCGGAGCCGCAGCGCGATGTGCGGAGTGAGCCGCAATGGCGGGGAGCGACAACAAATAATATTACACGAGCTGCGCAGCGGAGCACAGACTCGTGAGTCGAGCGAACAGTATCCCAAAAATATGGGCCAAGCCTACGGAGTAGAGCGGAAATTATAGAGCCGAACGACGGTCGAAACGTGGACAAACAACAAAAACAACAAATAAAAATAGTCCGTACCACGGTAATAATATTCCTCGGCGGCAGAGGTCGGGTAACTAGTCCGAGTAATCGGCGGAAGATCCCGTGAGGGTCTGAAGCCGCGCGAAAAGCGGATGAAGTTAGAGCCGAAGTTCCTCTTTGAGGTTTTCTTGCCGTACAGTGCGACGGTCATGCCGGCTTATATGTACGGTCTAATCATTACAATAAACTAACAATAAATATCTAGATAATACCAGCATTGCTCGACGCCCCTTCCACGTGTGTGGCCTTGACCGTACTGCCACGGCGCATCCGGCAATCCGGCAGTTGGTGCACACGTGTGCCGTACAGTAGCTCCTTTGTAGCCAAACCCGGAAGTGGAACAAAATCACCACGTGCCGTCATACAACACGAAGGTGACGGCCGGCAAACCGGGTAGCTCTCATGAGAGACACAGCGCATCGCCCCTACGAGGGAGCAATTGCTCTACAGTACCTCCTAAAGAAGTTCTCCGGGATATGTTCCGGAGGTTTTTGCGTGTCGTCTTTCGAAGTGTATCCATACCAGCGGACGAGGTACAGTACTCTTGCAGGGGTTTGTCGACGGAAGACGATATGGTCCACCGCGAAGAGGATGTCACCTTCAGTGGTCAGCATAGCATCGGGAGCCTCCACGATTGGTTCACTGAGAGCGGTGATGTGGTTTCCAGTATCCCGAGGTGGCGTCGCGCCTGAAGTGGTCGAATGAGGAATCTCCTCGCGTCGTCCCTGAGATGGGGTGGCGGGCATTCCTGGAAGGCTGGGCGTTGGGACTTTCGTCACCCTATCACGGGAGACGACATCCCTAAGCCCGTTCACCTCAATGGAGACAGTATATCTATAGGTGGCAAGGACTTTGAAGGGCCCTGAGGTGGTCGGCGCTAAATTGCGCGTGACGTCCGGCGGTTCATCGGAGGTTTCCCCGGGTTTGTCGAGGAAAACCTCGTCACCTTCCTTCAGGTGAGGACCTTCAATAACCTTTCGGTCGAAGTCCTGTTTGTATCCCCTCTGCGAGGCGTAGAGTCTCTCCTTCGCGAGGGAGAGTGCGTCCTCATATCGCCTTAGGATAAAGCGTTTGGCTTGCGCCGCAGTTGGTATCTGTGGCCCATCCGCCGGGTTCGCCGTGGCGCGTGCCGCGATGACGGCACTTGGCGGGATGCGCGAGAGCACCAGATTGAAAGGAGCGGTCTCCGTGGAGCGGTGCACCTGTAGGTTGTATACATACGTGAGGGGTCCCACATATGCGTCCCAATCCTTCTGGTGGTCCGCAACGTAGTGCTTTAGCCTCGAGGTGATGGTTTTGTTGAACCTTTCCGTCTGTACGTTTGTCTGGGGGTGATAGGCAGTTGTAAACAAGTTTTTCATCCCCAGCATTTCGGAGACGGCGCTGAAGAGTTTCGCCGTGAACTGTGGTCTATTGTCCGTAAGGAGTTACAACGGTATCCCGTAGGGATAAACCCAATGCTCCAGAAAGGCGTCGGCAATTACAGCTGCAGTAGTGCTCCGGAGGGGGAAGGCACGCGTGATCTTAGAAAAACGATGCCTGATCACGAGGATAATCCAATGTCCGCGCTCCGTCTTGGGGAGAGGACTCAAGATGTCCATTGCCACAAACGGAAACGGTCCTGAAGGTGGGAACAGCGTGAGCGGCGTCCGGGGTTTCCGTATACTCCCCCTAGCGGCGGCGCAGAAATAGCAGTCCGCCACCGTTTGGAAGGCGTCGCTGGCCATGTTCGGCCAATAGAACTCCCTCCGCATGGTGATATACATCCGAGATCCACCGGGGTGCCCGGCGAGGCGAGAATAGTGCGAGAGATACAACACTCTCGCCCGTAGCTTCGTTGGCACCACTTCTTGGATAGCTCCATCCAGAGGGGCGCGGCGTACAAGCACGCTATCTCGGTCGACTTCGAATGACGATGTAAAACTTCCCACAGTCGCGAGGCAATCCTTGCAGTAAGCATCCGTACTCTGCTCCTTTTGGAACTCCGCTACGGTACTGGGGAGAACTTCTTTCTCCTCCTCAACAAGAGCCATCACCTCAGGGAGTCCACTGTACTTTCCCCAAGGTTCGCAGCATTCCAAACATTTTCCGTCGGATCCTTCTTTCCTGTCGGCTTCCTGGATGACCAGACACAGGATGTTGTCCTCCAAAGGTGTTTTATCTTCCCCATCGGTGGAGATTCGCGAGAGCGCATCCACGGCCTGGTGTTTTACGCCAGGACGGTGGAGGATGTCAAACTCGAACTCCAGAAGGCGTAACCTCCACCTCTCCAGGCGACCAGAAACATCCGTCAAGGACAGTATCCACTTCAGTGGTGCGTGGTCCGTCCTCAAGGTGAAGCGCGCGCCGTCCAGGTATGGGCGTAAAAGCAAAACCGCCCACTCGATGGCGAGACATTCGCGCTCCGAAGTGGAATAATTTCGTTCTGTAGGGATGAGGCTGCGACTCCAATACCCGATGGATTGCAGTCCACCTTCAGGTTATTCCTGTAGGAGGGCACATTCGACCTGGTATTTACAGGCGTTAGTGTCCAGCACCATTCGCCCGTGCCATTTCGGCAATACCAAGATTGGTGGTTCTATTTGTTGCCTCTTCAAGGTGTTGAAGGCTTCAAACTACTCGTCCGTCAGGAGAGCCAATCGCGTCGGCTGGTTCTTCTCCAGGAGGCGATTTAACGGCGCCGCTATACGGTAGAAATTAGGGACGAACCGCCGGAAGACGTTACACAACCCAAGGAAGGAGCGGAGCTTTGTTTGGTTTGTGGGAGGGCGACCTTCCTTGATGGCGTCCTGATTTTTCCTAGAAACCAGTAGACGGCCCGGGAGCACAACGTGCCCCAGGTAGTCCACCGACGACTTGAAAAAGAAACACTTCTCCAGCTTCAAGGTGAGGCCAGCATCCTTTAGGAGTTGGTGCAGGTTCTTCACAAGAATTAAGTGCTCCTCCACGCTGCGGAAGTATATGATGACGTCATCAATATAAATCAAGACGTACTGCCATTTCACCTTTGACAGGATAATGTCCAACGCTCGTTGGAACGTAGCGGGTGCATTCTTCAACCCGAATGGCATCCTTAGGAATCTGAAGATCCCACAGTGCGAGGTGAACGTTGTCTTATCCTTATCGAAGTTGTCCATCTCTATCTGCCAGTAGCCGCTATTGGCATCCAGCGTGGAGAAAACGAACGCGTCGCGTAAGGAGTCGATAAATTCATCCATACGGGGTATCGGGTACGAATCGCGTACCGTCACCTCATTAAGGCGCCTGTAGTCAATACAGAACCGTAATGAGCCATCCTTCTTCTAGACAAACACCACCGGGGAGGCCCATTCGGAATTGGAAGGCTCTATAACGCCCTTTTCCAGCACCCGGTGGACCTCATCGCGTTCGAAGTCACGCGCGTGGGGTCCGGCCCTCCTCGGGAGTTCATGTACCGGCTTAGCATCCGGTGTGAGCTGGATCCTGTGCTTGGCCAGGCTGACCTGATCCAGGCGACCAGTCCACATACACATATCCTCAAAGGCGGATAACATCTCTACTATCCTATGGTGATATCCTTCGAACTCATCGCCAATTTGGAGCTTCTCCTGCCAGGTGGCAGGCTTTTTTTCCTCTGGAGCCCTTCAAGTTGCTTCCGTCTCCACGGTGGCGATTGCATCGCGGGCCGCGATGTCTTCTAATCGAGGAAGGTGATCCGGTCCTGCAGGGGCGGGTAGTGCGAGCCCGACGACACTTCCTTTCTGGAGCCGTAACGGCGACTCCTTAAGGTTAGCGAGCACAATCCTAAAGGGGACGTTCGGTATTATTTCCATAACACCGTTCGCCATCATGGAGTGCTGCTTTGTCGTCAGGTATGGACTCCCCTGTAGAAATGAAAGGCCAGATGCAGAGGTCTGCACCCAGACTTCGGCCTGACTCCTCGCGGATATTTCAACGCTCTTCACCACTCGGAGCTTATTCGACTGCGTCTCCTTTGGAAGATTACCCACGTGACGCGCGTTGGCGTCCGATCCTGGAGATGCGGACACGATACCTACAGGGGTGGCGTTGTGAAACGTCACCTTCTGCAGGCATGGGTAGATTGCACGTACATATCGATCCACAAAGGAAGTGCCCAATATGCATTGTCCGGCTAGGTTGGTCGCCACGAGGAACCAAACTTTTACCTGTAAGGAGCCCAACCGAAGGTACAAGGGGATTGCGCCGAGAATGGTCAATGCTTGACGCCACGCATCGCGCACCATAGGGAGCTTGCCAGTCCTCAAGGAGCCGAGAGCAGACCGCGGGAGCACGTCGGCGTGCACCAGATTGGGGCCAGCTCCGGTATCGAGGATAGCGCGCACGGTGGTGGAGGTGAGCGTGGAACATCCTATAGAGGCGAATACATTGTAATTCTCACGGCAGATTGTGCAAACACAATCCGCAAAGGTGTCGAATGGGTCCAACGGGATAGGGAGGCCTGCCGACTCTGCGTCGACGGAGCATACGGCCTCTCCCCCTTTCCTAAAGGCGACCTCCGTGGAGCTGAGGCTCGATGATGGAGAGCCACGCGGAGCCTCTACGCGCGGCTCTGAAGGTTTTCCTGGTCGGAGAGGGGCTGGTTTCCAGGCGGGAACGGCTTCTGCGGTTGTGCATCGCGATGCGACGTGCTTCCTGGAGGTGCAACTGGCTGGGACACCTGTACCGGCGTTGCGGGTGCCAGTGATAGTGGGGCAGGCTGCACTTTCGATGGAGCACGGTTACCGTAGTTTCCTTGAGGGAAGCCGATGTCGCGATACGCGGTTCGATAACTTCCGCTCTTCGTTGGTGTGTCCTTCAGGTCCTGGAAGTTTTTCTCCCTTTCCTGCAGGATGGCGGCCCTCATTGCCAGGGTGAGAGTCGTACAGTGTACGGGCTCTCGTGACAAGCAAATCCTGCAAGGCGGTGGGTAACCTCGAGGGTTCGCAAATCTGACGCTCCTGAAAGATCCTGCCGAGGCGTACGAAGCGGGAGACGAGGGTACTCTCGTCCTAGATCGTGCTCCCTGGGAGGGGGCGTATGTGAGGGCAAGGGCCTCTTGCTTTCCTATGAGCGTGAGCTCGTCGATTTCCTCCGAGGTGCTGGAGTCCAACGTCAGGGCGAATGCCCGATGGGTCCTTTGGGCCGCCGGTTTGTCCGAAAGTGGAGCATGACTGCGGCGAACGGCACGATGGGAATCCCCATAGAATTCCGCGAAACGTGCTAGCTCCGTATAGGTGGTCTTCGGGTGCGTTGTCATGTGACTACGCACCCTTGCGCGTATCGACGGAAGGAGTACCTCGACAAAAAATGACTTCAACTGCCGTTCGGAGTACACGTACCCACACCGAAGGGCTTTCGTCCACAGCTTCTGTGAGAACTCCGTCTCGGTCATTTCGGTATTCTACCTATAGGAGGTGACTTCAGCATCAGCATCGGCTATCACCTCGTCCGCGGCGTACCTTTTAAGGAGGAAATTGACTTCCTCCGGGTACGTCGTCAAGATCTCCGTTCCAGGATCATCCACAATGGTGCTCTCCTCCGCGAGGCGTGGCTGCATCAGCGAGCGCGCTTGGCCTGTGAGGTAGAACTGAAAGCACCATACGGCGGTGTCTTCATGGACACCATTGGTGTTACACGCCGAACGGAAGCGTGTAAGAAAATTCAACACCGAGATGGGGTCTTCGCTTGAGAAGGAGTGCTTCTTCATTTGAATATCCATATGGCACTGTACCTTCGTGAGTCGTTTAGCGACCGACGCGTCGTAGAGTGTGGAGCGATCATTCAACCTGTAGGTTTCGCAGTCCACTACTTAGGCAAAGAGGTCGTTAAGCGGGACGACCTTCCTGACCTTTCTGCTCTTCTGCTTGGGAGTTATACTGTCCTCCGAGCTGGAGCTGTTCACGGATTCGGAGTCTGAGCTTCTCTCCCAATCGGTGTCTCGATTTCTTCTTTTCCCCCTCCGTTTCTTTCGTTGTCTTTCCTTAAGGTAGTCGGGATTGCTGACGATACCCCCGTGATCGCGATCCACCCGAGAAGTATCCTGTCCTTCTCTCCTTAGGGGAACTTCTTCGCGACCGGTATCCTGTTCTCCTCCGTGGGGCTTCAGGTCCAGACGGTGCATAGTAAGATTCCTGAGGTGGTTCTGTTTCCCTACGGCAGTATCCTTACCTCCTCTGGCGTAGGGGGTGGCAGTATCCTGTCTTTTTCCGCCCGGGATCACCTTAGGTGTTGATAGAGGGAACCTCCCCTGTACGGAAGAATAATTTTGTAACGCCGCTGCGGGGAGCAGCTGCGCGGTTTGGGAGCGAACCTTCGCACGGGTAACATCTGAGATCACCTCAAGGAAGGGATCGGAATCCAGCAAAGCATCCACAGCACGGTGAGCGCTCTCCGTTGCGATTTCCTCCACAAGGGTGTGGCGGCGCGCTCCGAAGTGGACTTCAACACCTGCAGGTATTCTTTCGACCAGCTCTTGGGAGAGCCAATCCGTAAGTTGCGGGGCCCGCGACTCCAGGAGGGAGTTAGCCTCCGGGTGTTCCCGTCCCTGCAGCTCCTGAGGTGGCGGCTGCGATGCCGTGTGCGGTTCTTCAACCTCCACGTCGGCGTTCTCCAGAGGCGTCGCGGGGGATTCCGCTTGCCTCCAATCATGCATTCTGTTAAGGCGATTCCTGAAACGCTCCACAGCGGAGCCAGGGTTTCGAAGGAGACTTTCAGGGTCCTCCAGTGTGGCGGCCATCTCCTGGGGAGCACTGCACGTGCTGCGCCCACCTACGGAGTCGGTTGTTTGAGGATCCTGTAGAGGGGTTTCCATTGAGGGTTCTGAAGCGTCCATAGAGGAGTAGGTCGAGGATGATTTTCTTTCACTTCCGAATCACCTTAAGGAAGAATTCAATTTTTGGGGGTTGATCGTTGCAAACTAGCAACACGGTTCTGCTGCGACTTGTGCGAATCCTTTAGGAACTGTGACCTTCTAAGTCGGGAGACCTGCTGTGGTACTGTCAGCCCTCCTCTCGAGGTAGTAAAGCACAACGTCCGTTAGGAGTTTTTGTTGACTCCCAAGGCGCGTATTCCTAATGGTGGTCTGCGGTATCCGCTGTCGCGAGCCGGGGGAATTCTGAAAGGAGATCCGCAAACACCAGGCGCAGGGGGAGGTTCACTGGGCGGACAATGCTCCTATAGGCGCTGCTACGATGCGACCTGGGGACCGTCGGCTTAAAAATCTGCGTAGATCGACAAGAGACTCCAACCGGAAAAGTAGATGAAGACTCAAGGGTGCTTGTCTCTACTTCCCCAGAGGTGGAACTCAACCGGCAGATTAAGTATCAAGCCGGGAGACCGCCTCGGCAGGTCTTGCTACTGTACTAATGACCTGCCTAAATTAACTAAAATAAATAATAATTCTGCCGTTCCTCAAGGATACTGTAGCGCACGTAAGCGGGATAACGCACCACATGGCCCAGCTAATAAAATACGAGCCCTCCTTAGGAATATTATACCATAAAGCCAAACCACCTTATTTTCGTAGGAGCCACTGTACTACAGCGCTAAAATGCCTTTCGTGGCCATAAATCGTTCTTGATAAGAACTGTCATCCATTTTTAATGGGGTTCACGTCTGGGGAGCGTGCTGGCCAATCCATTACCGTAATAATTGCGTCTTGTAGCCAATCTGTCACTACTTCAGATTTGTACACCGGTTAATTATCTCGCTGGAAAACAAAACTTCTTCCGTGTACACAATATCTATAAGCTGGCTTATAGTTACAAACAACTTTTTGATAGCATGCAAAATGTATATGTGTGTGAGTAAATGCAATATCTGCTTTCCTATATTCTGATATGCCAGCCCATACCATTATAGAACAGTCTCTAGAGTTTCATGTCTAGAATTCAGGGCGTTTCTTTCTTTGATCATGTCAATAAAATTTATAACAATTTTGTAACATCCAAGTTGAATATTTATTCATCAGAAAAAATATCTGTATCCCATTGATTTATCTAGTACGCCATGTTTGCATATAAATATATTGTTTTTTTGCTTATGACTTTCCTCTCAATGGAATGTTCTAAGCATTTGTATATACTTGAACAATTTTTTAAATGATTATTTGTCTAATTATTGATTTAGAGACATTGAAATTTAAGGGTTCTGCAATATTTTTGCGTGAAACTTTTTTTTGACACAGTCTCCGTTTTCTAACTCGTTTATTCGCAGGACTGGGAAGGTGAAAACGCCTTGTAAGTGTTTTTGTTCTACAGGTTGCTGGATTTTCTAAGATACGGGGAGTTATGACTGGATAACGTTTTAAAAGTCGGCTAATTTTGACATATATTTTTCTATGAGCTTTTAGTTGTATGATTTCAAGCTGTTTGGAGCGAGAAAGAGGTGAACGTCGATCTACAACCATGGATGTTGATGATGTGGTGTTATGATTATGAAACGGTTTTTACTTATACTTTATGTTCTGCGAAAGGCGCACTAAGGTATAGTACTACTTTGGCGCGTTTTTAAGGCGTGATATGATTTTGAAACGCACTGTACTTTTCGAAAAATAGCAGGCCAGGCCACTACTGATTTTACAGTAGAATAAATGGTACGCAATTCAGAGCCATCTTTTCATAGGTCATGGCAGTAAAACTTTTACCTCTCTAGTTTATCAATATTGAACTTTTGTTCAGCAGTAAAAATAAGTTTTTCTTGTTTTTTCTTCAACGCGCTGCTTCAGCTTACCGATCAACCTATGAATGCCTGTGGTGGTCATCCAGAACATTTTTGTTCCACATTTTTATACTTGAGAAAAATTCTGTTTTTTTAATCTATCTAAAAATAGTTTATTTAAAAACGTTTAGATTATGGTTAATTGCTTATGTGTTGCGAGATATTGGTTTCTGTCCAACATCCGTTGGATTTCTTTTTTTGTTCGACAGAGCTTTTGAGGGCATCTCGTCGATGGTTTAATCCATTAAAAGTTGAACGTTTGAGGAAACTGGCAGTTGTGACTCTAAAACGCTTTAGGTTTTGCGCAACAGCACTGTTAGAGTTGTGCTTGGCGTTAAATTTGATGCTTTGAAGCTGATTTTTCTTGGAACGTTGGGGATCTGGAGCCATTTTTACTGGAAAGGAAACGGTGTACTTTTTGAAACGTTTTTACACAGATGATGTGCTGAAACTAGCCTACAGTATAGTTCTGCCCATTTGTTAGGTGTAAATTGGTTTTGAAACGGACTTCATTTCTCAAGAACATTTGGCAAAGACTTTGGGCATTCTAGGAGACAAAGAGTGTTTATAAAAAAAAGAACTGCAGCAATACTCTACAAAAAAAACTGTGAGGACTCCGACAAAAATGGTGGCTCAAACAGCCCGATATATGATGCATTTTTATTTCAAAACGGTTCCGAGAACATTACATCCATGACATGTATTTCTTGAAAAGAAATTAATATTTTCTGGAAAAAACTACAAACAATTGTATCGATGGATTCTGCCCATCTGAGTGGTACAGCACATGCCGCAGGGGCTTGATTTCTTACTTACCTCCGAAATTGAAGGATCTTCCGCAGAAGCTGAAATGGAGAAGCCAGTTAGGCAATATTGGATGTGGTATGCTTCGTAAATAGTAGCTTACAAACTTATCTTTCCCCACACTACATGAGAAAAAAATGACTGAAAAAGCTGATTTGTCGCCTTTTCGGCTTTATGGGAAGAAGTACGGTTCCTTCTGAATATAAGAAGCTGCATTATCAATATTTTAAACATTTCACACAAAGTGGTTTGCTGCGTTCAGCAAACGCTTGTGCATTGAGAAGGCAACTCCGATCGTGAAGACAGTCCACGCGTTGCTGCTGAAGCGAAACATTGCATCCGAATATGTTAATGGAAGAATCCTTGGAACTGAAAAACTCCGAGCTATGCAAATAATAGTACTCAACAAAACTGCAATTAACATGTTTCTCTTTTTCCCAAGAATATCTTGTTCTGCTGCGGCGATACTGAACAGAAGTTGACAAGCAAGCAACTGAAAAATATATCTCAGATCTCTTTCCATATTGTTTACGAAGGGCCAAATTGCAGTAGCGTTGCCCACATGCATAGAGATTTTTTTGGGTGTTAAAATATGGAGATATGTATCAACAATACTTCCAAGTAAAATTTGCCCGCCTGCCAGACCTATTGTTCCAGCTATTCCATATGCGATGGCTATTTTGATCTTGTATTTTTCATCGTAGTTGTTGAACTGGATATTTAACGGATTCTTCTCGGAATAATCATAACACAAAATCCACGGGGTCGCCAGGTTTATAACTACAAAAACAACTTCTACCATGAATAGTAGTGTGTAACAAATAGTTCGTCCTTCCTCATCACAATATCTCTCAAGAACTTGTGGCGCGCCTTTTGGGTCGTTGAAGAAATGTACTCTTTCCAAATCCCCCGTAGGTTGTTCGGCAAACACTCCAGACGCATAGCCCCAATACATTACCGCCAAAAGTATGGATAAACATCGCGTGAAGTTCTGTATAAGTGGCCCTTGAATTAAGATGGAAAGCATTCGTCGGTGTAGAAGCTTTCCGTCTTCTCGGCGTGCATTAATGAGCTTCTGGTTTGCGTATGAAATCGCTGATAACAGAAACAGAGCACATATTAATCGAACGGATACGGGGAACGGTAAAAAGAATAGATATGAGATTGAAAGCACAAACAGAGCAATGGTGACAAACATGACAGAATAGAAGCTGATGCCGAAGCATTCACCAATATGTTTGAGTGAGATGTCAAATATCTGACGCACAGGCGAAGATTGATGTTACCGTGTCTTGCCGAGATTTGGAAACTTGCAGCGACTGCTGCCGGAAGCTTTATGCTGTGTAAGACAGGTTCTGAACAGTACCAAGAGTTAGAGTGTACGAAGGGTATGCACACGAAAAAAAGAATCAAAAATGACTGCGTGTGTTTCCGTTTGAAGAGAACATAACCACAAATGATATGTGAGCAACAGTGCCATGTTTGCTCGTCCCTGAAGGTTTCTTGTGTTCTCAAAAGTTTTATGTATATCTTGGACGAAACTCCTGGCGCGCTGCCTGCCGTCTTAGTTCAATAAGATTTTAGCATCAGGAGGCAAATGGTGTACGAAAATGAAAGGGAGGTCATACATTGGTCCTTCGCCATGTACTGCGCCGATGCACGTTTGAGGCCCCGCATCGCTGCCGTGTGCTAATTTGCTGAGTGAAGCATCAAGGTTTGCTTCTGAAGGGCTCTGGTCAAGCAAAGATGATAGTGACTCACAGTTATTTTACCAATTGCTGGAACTGAGGATTTACCCTTCGCAGTTATCCTGTGGAGTGAACTTTTCGTGCAACAAGTCAATGGAATATTCATGAGAGTTCTGTACCCCTTTCAGGGCTTTCTGAACCCAACATTAAATTCGGGTCGTATGGTGGGTATAGATTTATGCCAATGTGTGTTCGAGATGCATGTTTTGAGGAAGAGCCCTGCAAACAAAATTGCCAATGTGTGTTTTCGTTGGAAGGTACGAATGGTTCTGCATTGCGGGAAATGAATCCACGTGGATCTATCAGTAATCATTGAATGTTTGGAACATGAAATCGAAAGGAAAGAAAAGCAGATTCTGAAACGTTGAGCCGATAATAAAGTGAGAGTTACGAGGGGTTACTGAAAGGCTTGCATCCACGTGTGCAACGGTCTACATTACACGTGCCCCTAAAATTCAATGCACACGTGGTACATGTTTCTTTGCACAATATTTCCTGTTCAGCCATTTCTTTCACCTACTCTTCAGTTAAAAGCATAATTGTTATTTAAAACTGGTGGCGTTAATCCCAGCTACAGTAATTACCAAAAATGATCAAGGTGTTTTGGGAAGAATTTTTGTGGGCCAGCGGCTCGTCAACCTACAGAGTTGGAAAACACATCAATGCCGCTTACGAGAATATGATGGTCGCCTTCCAAGGTTGATGGGTCGTAACAATACAGCGGATATTCCTAATGGTCTGCAATTTAGCCCAGAAGCCGAATTGCCTACGTCCAACCTGTCTCACTATCGGAACCGTCGCCCCCTCGACGTAGTGGTGGTAACGGCAACCTCAGCAACCATCAGGGCGGCAGAAGAGACAGCGGCAGCGTTCCATGGAGCACAATTATGCAACTGCGCAGCCCTCCGTGAAGCCAATGGACAGGCGCATAGTTCAGCTTCCACATCGTGTTAACGGCCTTGACTTAAAGACAGCTGAGCAAGTTACCCGACGCGTGCTCCTGGACGATTCCGCTCGCCCTGTTTACAACCTTTTACCTCCCACACCATCCCATCGCCCTGAATTGTCTTCTTTTTTGCAATACTCTGGGTTTTCCTCCTTACCTCCATCAGTAGATCCTGCATCACGAGCCCCTTCGGAAGGACCGGTCCCAAGGTATGGAGTTCCACCGGCACGTGCAGATAACAAACGTGCACAGATTCGATATCTTATATCCGTTCTTTCAGTCATTGTCGATGCTCATCCCGTAAAAAACCCCACGATTGTTGATCTTTGTGGCGGTTGCGGTCACCTTGCGCTAGTTATTGCTGTGCTCTTCCCACACTCTTTGGTACACATTGTCGACGAAAACAAAACTGCACTTTCCATCGCCGCAGTCCGCGCCAAGAAAGCGGACTTGACAAATGTGCGAACACATCATGTTTCCGTCCAAAACCTATCTCTCTCGTTTGACATTGCTCTGGCTTTGCACGCTTGCGCTGGCGCCTCGGACGCCGCTATATCCGCCGCTGTTCGCTCAGAAGCTGCTCTTTTGATCGTTCCATGTTGCGTCGGTGCGTTGGTCACATCTCGCGGTTCCACGACTGGAGCCGCCATTGCCCGCCTACAGCCTGTGATGGACTTTTGTGGTCGTTCTGAGATAGAATGGCATATACCGCGAAGCAAAATGTTCAAGGGACTGGTGAAAGAGGGCGAGTACGACTATCTCGCAAAAGCGGCGGACTTCAGCGAACACGGGGTAGACGATTGGCGAAAGGTTTCTAAGGCTTTGCTTGAATGGGACCGCCTACACTGGCTTCAAGCGGAGCACTACAAGACAAAGTTAATGAAGTTGAGACCTGTGACATGCACTCCGAAGAACGACGTTTTGGTTGCGTGGCCCGAAAAGAAAGCTTATCATTTCCGAGATTGGCCACTTGATGAGATTACAAATGGGTTCGTCCGCGACGTTGTAGAAGGAAGTGTGCTTAATGGACTAGGGATTATTGAGGTAAGGGAAGTGGAACGAATACTGAGATCATTAGTCTGTGATGAAAACTCTGACGGAATATACAGATCAGCGATTGGTGCAGGTAAGAGAAGAAGAAAGGTGTTTCATGCTGTTGCGGAATCTATGGGCCTATGGCATCAGAGCGATGGGCGAGGAACACAACGCACTGTAGTTGTATCAAGAAGTCCGCATTGGCCTTTTTTCTATGACTCCTACGTTGGACTCGGAGGTCCTATGGTAGAATCAATTTGTGCCGAATTTGTGAACAAAGTGCCCGTGAAACTAGTAGAGCGTCGGGTTCTTGTTCGAGGCCAACCTCATCATATGACTATAGTTTCACCCGTTGAGGTCAAAGAGATTGGTTCAAGATACAGGGAAAATCGAGATGCATGCCTCAAATTCATTTCTCAACGTTTGATGGACACCTCAATGCTAGTACTTGGGCTTGGACGTGTTCAGTGCGCTTCGATGCAACACAGTTTGGTAGCATGGGATGAACCTCGCGTAGAAATGACCAAAGAACACCCCCAGTTTACCTTTTCCGATCAAACAGCATATTATGTTGTAATTCAGTGGCCTGCTGCCCAACAGGTAAGAAGGGAACTGGGCTTGCCTCAGAAGGATCTTCACATTACATTAGGTTTCAATGACAAAGACATTCATAACCGCCGAAAAGATGCCAACACTTTAGTGTGTCGAAAAGAACGAGAATATACTCTGGGTTCACAAGGTGTCCGACACCTGAAATCTTGTGAATAAACGTAAAGTAGGTGGGCGAGCTACACCTATGTAGAGATCCATATACGATGTACTGAAATGATCGTGCAATCTTGCCAAGCAAAGCATCTTACCAAGATATTGTTTCACTTCACCGTTTTTGCTCCTCTCTTTCCAGAAGGAAGGTTTGCATCTTTTGGTAAGAAATGCTCTGCCCTGAAGCTCGGATTCGGATCCTTGTATTCATCCTCCATACCTCTTCCGTACGCGTCACGTTCCACGTATTCCCAATCATCCTCTATTGCCGTTGCGGGAGCAATCACCACAAAGTGAGTTGCAGCAAACCACATGACGAGTATGGTTCCCACTACGAACGCCACGCCAATTCCGATGGCAACGCCTGTTGAACCAACACCAGCCAATCCGTCTCCCCGGATGTCGTCGTCGATCGGGCCTGCAATTCTCTCATGTGGTATGCCGGCAACGAAAAGACCTTGGTTCTTTGTCATAACAGATACCGTAGATTCGGTTACGGACACCACGTCCTGATCATCCGTTTGAAACAAGAAGCAGTCGTCTATGTCACAGAAATCAATCGGCACAGAGCTTTCATTTCGAATTATTCCGGCTCTGATCTCTGTCAAAGAATCCCCTGACTTCGTTTCAATTTTCAGAGTTACTTGGATGCATTGCGGCGGGATTTCATCTCCGTCAACCCCGCGAACATCAATAATCGGACACCGAGAGGCCCGATTGTCTACATCCAGCAATAGTCCTGTGGCTGCCAGAGATTCTTTGGGAATTGCAATGATAGACACTTCTACCCTTCTCGATGATAGAATGGGGATCATGTCTGAACAAAGTTTTCTCTGGATATCTGTCAATTCTATGATACCGCCAACTTGATTACTGTTGCACGAAACCTGGACATGGAGCTCTACTGACTGAATCTGTATGTTTGATGACGTAGTTGGAATCTGCCTTCCGATAACAGATTCTCGTACGGCAGTTGATTCTGTCCCGGAGAATCCACAAGTCTCTTGTTGAGCTCTGACAGAAGCGATAAACCTTGTAGTTTTCACCAAAAGAATACCATAGGCCCTCCGCGTTAGACCTGGCTCTTGTAGAAGCCTCCTTCTCGAAGATCCTTCGTGACCGATATTAAAAGCTACCGAAAGTGAAATGTTGGCAATTGTTGAAACCTTCTCGACAAGAAGGTCACTAACCAGTGCTTCTATTGTGCTATCCTCGGTGATTCCAATTGCAGTTTCGGCTTGTCTCAGGGCCGCGAAAAGAGTGGACTCATCTTCAAAGAGGCTTTGTGGAACGAGCAAAAGGTAGAAAGTCAAGTCAATGGCAGCAAGAATCTGATTCGGTTGATAGACTGTTGTTTTTGTCAGTCCTTCGCTTATACGGCTCAGGTTTGCCACATACGATTGAGTGAAGTCAATAAGCGATTGGGCTTCTTCTGATGAGTCAGAATCAGTGACAGAAACGACTGTCTGGGCCACTTCACTGGCTGCGGATATCAAAGCGGTAAGGCATCCATGATCTCGAACGGCTTCACAAAAGGCAACTTCTTCTGTGAGATTTGCAATTCGCTCAGCCAAATTCTCGAGGACAGTTTGATCTTCCGGAGGTGTTGGTGATTTTACAGATAGAGTTCTGTTCAGAGTAACTTTGTCCACAGAAGTTCCACTCACAGTTTTTGCTTCACACTCTATTTGATAAACACCATCCTTGTGAACGCTGAATGTTGCAAATGGAACGGAGCTGCAGCCTTTGCCAACAAAAAACTTTTCCATTCGTGAACTGATCAAAGAAAAGCAGTATTCGATTTCTTGGGCTTCAAATGTAAGCTGACCACTAATAGTGAACACTGTTTCAGATGTGGTCCCGGAATCTTCGATTGGACCGGTACATAGCAGTTTGGGTGTTTCGCTTGTAACAAACGAGATCTCATAAGTTTGAACTAAAGAACTTCGTGACGAAAACACAGAAACCTCCACAACGTACTCCGTAGTCTCTTCCAAGGAGTTCGCTGCAAATGCTAGTGGAAGACGAGATTTTTCTCCGCGAGTTGACACAAATCCCCGGCCCTGCTTCACAACGTCTGGCTGAAGAAGAAGGTACTGCTGACCAACATTTGCCATGTCAAATGACCAGAACACGGAGATATCATCACTTTCAGGCTGAATGATTATATCGGAAAACAGATTGGCTTTCTTCAAGTCTATTGGAATGCCCTTTCCATCTACAACATCCAATGAAGTAAGGACCGGAACCGCCTCTGGGGATTCCAAAGTTTGTAGCTCAAAATAGGCATAAGTTTCTGAGGTTCGATTGTCCTTTGAAACTCTGAGCCCGAAAAGAAAGAAAGTTGGAATCGGGACTGTTTCCGTGTCCAAACGTGAGTCGATTAGGTCTGCGGCTGCGATCGTAATATTCACTGAGTTCAGTATCTCAGGAAGAATAGAAGAACAGTCAGAAACATCAGTCAAGAATGAGGAATCTAGAGAACTTTGACAGCCTATCCAATCGTACTGGATCTCGATTGTTGGGTTACTTTCATCTGGCAAAATATCAGGATCGAAAGAGTTTCCACCGTTCAGATGAAGATCATTCCCACTTAATATTAAAGTTCCGTTTAACCCATCGTTGATGACGGCTTCCAGCTTGGACTGAATCACCACGACATCAATGGAGTCTCTTCCGCTTATTTCTTTGTTATTCCGCAGAGTAGCGATTAGTTCTATGCGTGACACACCGATTTGAAGGTCTTTGCGGGCGATGTTAAACTCAAGGCCAAGCTTTGTTGGGCCGGTGATATCTTGAGCCTTCTGAGAAGCATTTCGAAATCCCATACTTTCATCGACGACATATCGCTCACCTCGGTATACCCATTCAAGAACTACTTCTGAAATGTTGTTCGCTTCCACCACTAGCGATGCTTGAATCAAAGTCGTGGCGTTCACAGAACGTTTGAGGGTCTCAATTTCGAACAAGTTCACCAGAATATATTCATCAACAGGATTGGCGCGAACGATTGTAATGTTCGAACTGTCATACAGCTCAATCGAATTTGTCACATTGACCTGCAGTACGAATAATACTCCACTTGGGTTTATCACGTCAGAAGAAACTGTGAATACCTGTCCGGTCAACGTTGAGTTGTGAAGAGAGACTGCATCTCCATCGATACTCAGCAGACCCCAGTTGTATGTCACATTGATATTGTTTGCTGATACCTCAGCCACAAAAGTAGCTTCTCCATCAAACGGTATGACGAACACGCCATCATCGTTTGTGCTACTATCAGCAGCTGTAATGGAGACAGCAGGAGGAACGTTGTACGTTAGAGAAAGTGAGTCGGAACGTTCGGCACATACCTCTACGAATACATCATAATTGTATTGCCTTCCTAGAGCTGACAACGGTGGCGCAAGAAAAGCGATACTTGCACCATCAATGATTTCAACATCAATTCCTCGAATACTAAAACCTCCGACGCGTAAAAAGCTGGAGTTCTTGAACCCGTCAAAAGTACCATTCAAAACGATTTTTGTACCACCGTCCGGCTCCGCGATGTTGGGAGCCAACCCAATAAGTTCTGGGGGAGTGCTGAAGTTTGTTGCGAGAATTATGTCATTTTGCAGTGAAATCGCGGTAACCGACTCAGAACCGTAGAAAACTACAACGGAGAAGGGAACGTTCTTGCCAACACCACCGGAACTTTCGAAGGATAGAAACGATAGGTCTTCTCTTTCGTTGTACGAAAAGGATTCCTGCACTTCGGGCCAAACCGATACGGATCCATCGCTGTTGCTGGTCAAAAGTTGTCGTTTGTCACTAAATCGGAAATTGAATCCTGTTATGTTAAGAGTTTCAATTCCGCATGGGAGACTTTGATAACTCTCTTGTTTGGAAATCCCAACTACCACTGGAGGTGCCCGCTCGACGACGCTAAACACAACAGCTTGTTCATATGCTTCGCCATTAGGTCCCAGGGAATCCCAATTCAGCTGTAAAGTGAACTTCCCTGACTTAAAGGGACGGAGATGTGCTCCAAAAGTCGGGTAAACGTCTTCATTCCGTACGGCGAAACCCAGTCCGCATTGCGTGGGATTTTCGAAAACAGGTCCAGAAGCATCATAATAGCTTCCGGTAATGGAGCAAGAGGAGATGTTGTACCAAAAAAGTTGGTCATCAGCGATAACAGAAACTGAAGCCAAATTGAGGAAGGATATTCCATTTGATCCCTCATACGGGATGTTGTCAGGTAGAACCCCGTAGGACTGTAACTCACGAATACCTTGGTCTTCTCGATCATAAGTCTCAAGTTCAAACGAATTCCCATAACCTGAAAGTATTTTCGCACTTTCAGATACTTGCCCGTTTTCATCAGGCTCGTACAAAACAATTCCGTACACGTTCACAGGAACATCTTCCGATTGGAATCGCAGAGGCTGCCGAGCAACGGAAGTCGCCGAGAGCGAACATGAGGTTATCGCCGGGAATCTTTCAAAAGTACAAGCAACAGTGGTATTAAACGCAGTGGCATCTGTTCCAATAATTGCGGATATGGTGTTCGTGATTGAACAAGAGTTATTGAACAGCACGATGGACGATTCACAAGCAAAGCTAATGGCGAATTCTTCCGGGGAAGATCCACTCGGAGGCATGAAAATGAAGTTGACGATTAGTTCATCAGATTCCCCATTGACAAGAAAAAAGTCTGTATCGCTTTGAGACTCAAAGGATATCCCAACAGACGGAGTCGACTCAAGTTGTCTGAATGATTCAAACGTCGGTCGATTGTTCGAAAGGTGATGTTGAGCCGTAACCCTGGTAACATGAACCAAACTAAACGACAGAAAGAACAAGATTATCCTGTCAACACTTCCCATACGGACGCTGTCACTACAGCTCCCTCCCATCGGTTCGACACGGCTTCGCAAGCTAATGGCAATGGAAGCGTAAGTTGCGAACAAGATCCTGAGTTCCTTTAACGCTTGTAACGCTATGAATAGGTACCTTGGAGTATGTTGTCTCCATCCCTAAGCCAGCCTTTTGAATAGGAGGAATTCTTTCATTCTCTGAGTGATGCATTCCAAAGGGTACAAGCACGCTCTTAGGTCGCTGACAGAAGTAGTGCCCGTATGATGTTGAAAGAAATAGATTTCAACCTAGTCCGGCGCATTGCGTCTATCTCAGACGTGAGCGGTCGAATCGCTTGACGACAGACACCAGGCAGACAGGTGAGTTTTGGGATAATCAAATAAGGCAGTTTACACGTAGATAACACGCGCTGTGACGGAGATGCGCTGCTCACGTATACATCTCGAGGAGTCCCTGAAGAACGTGATTCAACAGAAAACATACTTCAGATATCGCTATGAGCCAGACATGTGCGTTACACGGCCGCAAACGAAGCTTCTGTCAGTCTTAATAATTGTTTCAATTGGACACAGGCCAGACTGCCACCAGCAGGTTCTCGGATAAACGCGCTCCCCGTGCACACTGGCATCAAATCGATACCAGGATCTAAAAAAGTCTGTAGATAGTACGAAAGGACGACAACGTTGTAATTTTGATGCTCAAAATTGAAACTCGTTGAAGACAGAGTAAAGAACAACGATTATTTAAACGGTCCAAACCATTGCCAAGCTTAAAGGATAGACATCTTTAAACACCCCCTGATCCAATACATGGTAACCGAATAAGCCGTGAAGACCACACTCCGTGGCCACCAATGCAAAATGTCTTCAAATGATTCCGAGTGTGAAAGGCTAGCATGAAAGCAATAGAATGGTGTAGAGAAATGGTGATCGAGGTTTGGGTGCGATATAAGCCTCGAAAAGGACTTCATCAGAGCCAAAAAAGAAATTAGCATTGACAATCACGTGTTGCAAACATGAGCTTTACACAATGCTACGAGACAACAGTTACGCTGGAATATCTCCAGGAATTGGCTCCTGAGGAGCGGCGGGCTCCTCAGGAGCGGTTTCCACTGGAGCGCCCACATCCTCAGACGCTCCACCTGCTTCATGAAGTTCCATCAGTTTAGTAATGTCAAACTTCGGAGCTTTCAAGATCTTGACCTTTCTAATGTGAACGTCCCTGAGAGGGTAAATACCCGAGGTGGCTTTGATTATCTCCTTACCGATAACTTCAGGAATAAACTTTCTAACAAGCTCCTTAAGATCACATTCAGATGCGTCGCGTGCCATAATTTCAACCATCTTGGCACGAATTTCGCGGATTTGACTGGTCTGAGCATAGGTTGTCTTCTTAACTTGGCCGTCACGACGCTTTGTGAAACCAATGGCGAACATCCGCAAAAAATATCCGTCGGTAGTTTTGACGTCGACATGAGCCTCAATAATAGTTTGCCACTTACGCACAAGAGAACAAAGTTTATCTCTTGTGAGATCCATTCCGTGGAAATTCGTTAAACAAGATCGACCTTGAACCTCCTCGCACTTCAGGCGAATCTTGCGGTAAGCCATATCTTCAGATTTTTGAAGATCAGCAAGAATGACTTCGTAAATGCGGCCTTTCAGTGCTTCTGAAGCGATCTTTGTACCTTGGGTGCGAGAAACGAGAGTTTTTCCGACTTGACGCACGTTGAAGATAGAGGGGGCTTTGACATCATACCATTCCTTACGCAGGAAGGGGTCCATCACCTTCTTGCGAGATCCTTTACCCTTCTTTGATAAACGCTTATTCTTCCCAACAGCCTGCACCATCATAACGTGGATCGGCACCAAATGGAATAAGAGTCTTGTATGTTAGAAGCATGGAATGATATGAGCAATCGCAGAGGGACGTCTGGTTGCTTTCAACACAGCATTGCAGTTGATGAAGGGCGGGGTACATATACACCCCACTGCCAATTCGAAGTAGTGCTATGGGGAGGTTCGGTACGTACCATTGTGTTTAAACTGTTCTCTCAAAACCGTTTTGATCGATGGAAGTAGACGCCCGCGTATCTTGGTGGAAGACGCACAAAATGGGGTTGCCACCGGGAGAGTGCTAGAGGTTAAGCGCCGGCGGCCGACCAAGACCAGGTTGCCGGCCGTCGTCCACGTGCCCAATGCCAAGAAACATTTCAAATATTTTGATAAATTTTGCATGTTTATGAAATTATAATTTAAATAACAAATTTTGGCGCCCTGACGATCAAGCGAGTTATGTAGGAAGCGTCTTTGGCCGAGTGGTTAAGGCGGCAGACTCAAGGATAACGATCGTGCGTTCTGCTTCACGTTTGTGAGCATGGGTTCGAACCCCATAGGACGCATTTCTGAATTCCTTCTACAGATCTCAACTCTTTTTTGTTCATCGGCATTTTCTGAATCTATCTCCTTAGTTCATTTGAATTCCGAAGAGAGTGCTGGTTCTCATCCGGTGTTAACGATTATTTTACAATGCTGGGATCAATAGAAGTGGTAACATGTAACCTCTAGAGGGAAATATCGATGGTACAGAAGTATTTGACCGAAGTCACAGAGCTTTGAGACTGAACCAAATTTTGCAATGAAGACATAGCTTCTATCCTTATTCCCTTGTACAACTGCGCTGTAGCTCATCAACCACTAATTGCGTGTGTCTCGAATCTGAAGGCCCCTTCTCGTCAAATCGACGAAGCGCATTACGAATCTCATCGAAAAAACGAGCGTTCTTAGGTGCGTCATCACGATTGATAAATTTTGAAAAGTGACACAGTGCTGCTTGCAAATCGGAACATCGAATGGCGGCGGCTACCAGTGTGGCCACGGTATCCATCCGTGGTTCGCACGAATTGCTCTTCATGTCCTCAACCACACGCTCCAGGAAGTCAACATCCATCATCATCCCAGCTGCAACGAAGGCAAGCCGATAACTTACTTGATTCGGCTTAAATCCAGCTCGTTTGATGGCATCGTATAGCAACGGTACACGTTCCGCCTCGCGCGCCGCTAGACAGCAGTTGATCAAAGCATGGTAAGTATATCGATCGCCTTTAAACGAAGTGGTGGCCTTCATTTCACTGTATATCTCGAACGCCTTTTGTAATCCACGACCTTTACAAGCGTCTATCAAGATATTGAACGTTGTCTGTTGCGGCTGAACTCCAAAGACTGTCATTTCGTCAAAGAGAGCAATTGCCTCATCAATCATGCCCATTTGTCCAAAGGCTGCTATCACCTGTCCAAAGGCAGCCGCATGAACGCTGAGGCCGGCGCGCCACATTTTCCGAAGCGACGAGAGGGCTGCTGTAGGCCCTGTCGTAGCCACATGCGCCCGAATAAGAGCGGAAACTGTGTAGGCATCCGCCTGAATTCCGGCGGCATTCATATAGCGATGCACAGATTCAGCACCTGATGCGTTGTGCATACGGGCGAAAAGGTCGATTAAAATATTACATAACATCACAGAGGGCTTTGGCGAGGATGCGAACACCCACATCGCGAACCCTATGTCCGGTCTCGGCGAGCGTGCCACAACAGTGAGCAGGTTGGCTCGTAAATGGTCATCCAAAGGAACATGGTTATGGCGAAGCTCATGGTACAATCGCATGGCATGTTGCGAGTTTCTGACAGTAGCACACGCCGTCAACAACAAACTATATGTGTACTTATCAGGCTTGATATCACGTTTCCTAAGTTGGTCGTGTAGCCACATACAGCGATCGAAGTTACTTTTGTTTCGAACAAGCGTTTTCAGTCGAAAGTTAACCGTGCGAAGAGTCAAAGGCTGAGGCAAAGGCTCTGGTGGGTGCGGTGTTCGGAGCGGGGGCATGATAGTTGGTGATGATGGGGCAGGTGGAGTGGCCAAAAAGGCCGAGATAGAGGGTGGGGGCATGGTAGAGCCATGGTTGGGGTGCGAGCGAGTTGGGGAAGGTGGTGCCGGGAACGAAGCTCGCCTTTTCCGCAGGGACCGATGCGGGCGTTTCGGCACAGCGTGCGAGGTACGCAATGGGGTTGGAGGAGATGGCGAACGAGGGGAAGCAATGGAAGCCGTTGCAAACGCTGTCATTTTCATGGGACGGAGCGACGGTATGGACGGCTTGTCCGACATGGATCGGAGGGAGGACTATACACTCGCCTCTGACTTTAAACGGGAACGGAGACTGTCCATGCTGGAGCGGGTGGCGCTGGTGTGGCACGCGCACATGTGTTAGGGGACACAAGATATTTTGAGGGATTTTTGCAGGCTCATGTATGGGCGCGACAAAGCACAGACCCTTATTTCATTCCGCCGCGCCGTGCCAGTGGCCGCGCTGCACGAATCGATGCTCGCCGCAGCTCGCAGCCATGCGGGGTTTCTCCGCTGGCCATGCGCTTCCGTTGAGTGCTCTCCGCGAGCACGTTTCATCCTCAGATATGCTTCCACTTCGCTTCTAGCCCTCAGCAGCAAAGCTTAATCCCCGTGCATGTGCTGCGTTATATGGGCTCATTCTTGCTACATGCTGTTCTCCTTTGCTTAGCCTTCATGCCCAAAAAATCCTAATCGTGCAGATAGTCTGCTTCGGAAGATGGGCCCTGCACAAGATCTGCACACGTTGCCCCTGCCACTGCCGCCAACCAAATATCGCCCATCGCTTCAGCCACACAGCGCCGTAGAATGCCGTTGGACATACACTCAGGCAATTGTTGCTTGAGGATGGACACCATCCATTCAGTCCACTCCGGAACACATCTGGTCTCACCTGGCCAACTTCCAACCAATATGCCCCACGAAGCTTTTGTGCTCTCCTCCTTCCTTGATCACGAAGTTCCAAATTGTTCTCCGTTTATCAAACACGTCCCACAATATCTGCACCGCAATATTTTTTCCTCCTAAAGCATTTCTCTCATTTCCTCTCGGAAACACATATTCGTACCTAGTGCGCGATCTAAAAGCCATTCAAAAGGCATCAAGATTGACACCTTGGTCAATGCTTAGTTTATGAGGGTTTTTTAGATGAATATGAGGATACGAGAAGCCCTATACCTCTCGTTCCGATCTCAGATGGTAGGCAACACGATTTGAATGGCACACGAGTTAAGAAAATACCCCCGAAACACCTCCGCTGCGCCTCAATTCGCCACATGGTCTTTCGGTTTTGAGCTTTACTGCGCATCACTTGTGACGCCCTCCAATACGAGCCCCCGACGAAACCCTTGTTGCGCCGCGTAGCCAGGGATCATGCTCTTGCACTCGACAAGGAAGCAGCACCCCTGGATGCGGTGGAAAGACACGATTGGTACCTCTGCCACCATCGTCCCTCTCTCTGTGAGAGGGTTTTGACGGGCGATTCGCCTAAAATTGAGAGAGTCCTATATGTGGGCTCACTATCTCAATATCCCAGCAGAGACAGCTCGTTACATGGTGTCAGCTGCATCTTGCTTTCTTTTCCAAATCTCTTGGTAATTCTCAGGAACACCAACGGCCCTCTACACCTTCGTATAAGGCTCACTACCACGACCGGCATAATTCTCTACTACACGATCCAGTATTGGTCATCGTCTATCTCACAAACATGATGGTCATAACACCCGTATCACAAGCTCCGTAGTAAGTCCTCGTCTGTCTCATGAACACACTACCTTGTCGTATTTTGTGATGCTTCGCAATACGCGTGTACCCCATGTTCTACGCTTTCCAAAGCCTATATCATACTCCAGATACGTTTTTTTCAAAATCTTTAGTTCCCAACCTACAATCTTGAACGGTCGCAGTATTCGTTTTGCATCGTTCGGATGCGCCTTAGCAAGTTGATAAAAGGGGTTTGGCAGTGTAGGTCTGGACAAACAGAAAACCTAAACTGCTTCAGTGTGGATGACAGTTTGAATCGGACAGACGAAGTCCTTTAGCAGGATTGTCATGAGGCGGGGTGATTGAGTTTTATCAATTTTCTGACCGGGGATCTCAAGCGCACGATAGACCGAACATCATTTCAAATGATCGACATACGGGTCGTTTACATATCACGAAATTGATTTTCGTGCGGTTTAATTCCGTTCATAGCTACCCTTCGTAGCTAGGCACAGAAGTGAAAACGTACTGAGATGGTGGGCGATTATAAACCGCTCAGAAGCATAACTTCATTCCATCGAATGTAATTAGGTTTTAGCGTGCGTGAACTGCCGTTGCTGTGGGGGCCACGAGCTCGTGGCTTCCATGTTTGGACATGTGCACATTTGATCACCCCTAAGTTTCATCGTTGATCTTTCGCCCACCGGCGATCGCGTACATCCGCTCGCGCCTCCCTCTTACTCCGTCAGCCAATATGCCACCCGCCTTCGTCACGCCTATACCTCTCGCTGCGAGGGCGCAACGCCCCTTCTTCACCACTCTCCCCAGTCGCCCCCCACATCATGTGCATTCACGTCGTTTATCCCACGCCACAATGGTGGCTGCGCCGTCAGCATCCACCGACCCAGAGACCACTCAATCTGTAACTCCCATCCGCAAGCTACTCATCGCCAATCGCGGCGAAATCGCCATTCGCGTCATTCGCGCCTGCGCTGAACTCGGCATCTTCTCGGTCGCAGTATATTCGCAAGCAGACCGCGACGCGTTGCATGTGTCTCTCGCCGATCAAGCCATTTGCATTGGCGAAGCGCCATCCTCCTCTTCGTATCTTTGTGTTCCGAACATTCTTGCTGCCGCCACTGTTACCGGGGCCGATGCCATCCATCCGGGGTACGGCTTTTTGTCTGAGAACGCTGAATTCGCGGACATTTGCGCTGCGCATGGCTTGCGCTTTGTTGGCCCCACTGCGGAGGCAATCTCCAAAATGGGTGACAAGGCTACTGCTAAGTCGACCATGCTTGATGCCGGAGTACCATGTGTGCCGGGCAGCCGCGGGGTGCTCGAATCGGTGGAAGAGGCGATTAAAGTAGGACGCGAACTAGGCTTTCCACTGATGTTGAAAGCGACTGCCGGTGGCGGTGGGCGAGGTATCAAGATCGTGAACGCTGAGGAAGAGCTAGAGTCCGCGTTCAAGACGTGCTCAGCTGAAGCGGAAGCAGCATTTTCAGATGGCGGGTTGTACATGGAACGCTACGTGCAGGCACCGAGGCATGTGGAGATTCAAGTGTTGGCAGACAATTACGGTAACTGCATACACCTCGGTGAGCGTGATTGTTCAGTACAACGGAGGAACCAGAAGCTGATTGAAGAGGCTCCATCGCCGGCGCTTAACGAACAGTTGCGAGAGCAAATGGGTACTGCGGCGGTGAACGCAGCCAAGGCAATTGGGTATCGTGGAGCTGGAACGGTGGAGTTCTTGTTGGATCGCAACGGAAAGTTTTACTTCATGGAGATGAACACGCGTATTCAGGTTGAACACCCGGTAACTGAAGCAATCACGGGAGTGGATCTGATCCAGCAGCAGATACGGGTGGCCGAAGGTCAGAAACTTTCGTATGAACAAAAGGACATTGAGCTACGTGGACACGCAATCGAAGCGCGCATCAACGCTGAGGACCCCGTGCACAACTTCCGGCCGATGCCCGGAAAGGTGAGCGGGTTTCTGCCGGCGGGTGGAATCGGGGTGAGGTGGGATGGACAGGTGTTCACGGGATGGCGCATTCCACCGAACTACGACAGCCTGCTGGGCAAGCTGATAGTGTGGGCGCCGACTCGCCGTGAGGCGATTCAGAGGCTGAAGCGGGCGCTGAGCGAGACGGCGGTGCAGGGGGTGCCGACGACGATTGAATTTCACCTGCAGGTGGTGCAGAACGAAACGTTCATTAAGGGAGAGCACATCTACACAGATTTCATCGAGAGTGAAGGCCTGCTGCAGAAATTGCGGGAGCAAAAAGAGGAGGGGGGGGGCGCGGCGTAACATTGCCAGCACGGGGGGTGGCAAGCGTTGCGGTTGGGCGGGACTGCGTGATATTTACAGTTGGCACCATGAGCACTGTTGGGTCTGACAGTAGCGCGGTGCGCGCAGCGTGCCACGACGAGAGGGGTACGGCGGCTTCGGTGTCGGGCGTGACGGCGCGTGCATGATGCGAGCGCCACGCTCACGCTCGAGCAGCGGCGCCGCTTGGCGCACGTGTGGCACACACCGCGCGCCGCGGAAACCGCCGTGCGCAAATGAAGAAAAACGCGCCCCATCGGCACGTGCGGTCGCGTGCCGCGCCCTTTTACACGCTCGCTTGCCGCCGCCGCCGCCGCCGCCTCGCCATATAGATGCGGCTGTCGCCGCTCGCACTCCCTACCATACCTCATATCTCGAGCTCTTTCGGCTTCGTTGTCCGATTTTTGTTGCCCCTCATATGGCTGCCGCAACGCGAACGGCTTCGTGGCCGCCATCCAACGCTTCTTCGTCCCACATCTCCGTTCACAACCTTGTGCTGACTGCATCCGCTGATGATGCCAACTTGCCGCATGAGCAGCCCCTTGACGACCCAGTAATCACTCGCGCCTCGCAGTTTATATCCCGCGCGCTCGCTGCTCACGTCCCGCCCTCCCCCGACTCATCCCACACCCACCGCCCATCCCCTCACGTTCCTTCACTCCAACACGACGACAACGACGACGACTACGACGACGACGATTACGACGACGACGACTACGACACCAACGACGAGGACGAGCATCTCCGTGCCGTTCACCTCCGCAAGCAACATCCCGACCCTCAGCTCCCGCAATCCTCCACTCCCAACACACAGAAACCCCTACTGCTCAATCACCAACCTCATTCTAAACTAAACTCAACCGCTTCACAGCTTTCATCTGATCCGTTATCTCAACAACGTCAACTTTGCCAACTTGGAAACACCGCTCCACATTACAGCGAATATACTCTCGAACACCATACAACTGAAAGCAACGGTCACCAACACGATCAACCCACCGAACCACTTGAAACAATGCCTACCCATCACTTGGCCCGTACCCTTCCGACCCGCAAAGCCGCTTCTAAGAATACAGGTCCCATGCGATCCACCTCCTCACAGCCGCCCTCGCGAGAACCACAGACATCTCACGCCTCTTTCGTCTTCTCTGAAGCATGGTATGAGCAAATGTGCATCGAGTCTGTGCCGCTCCGTCTCTGCGTCCCATCAGATGTCATGCATCCATCTTTCTTTCGTATCACGTGCGCCCGTCACAATTCTCTGTTTCCACCCGAGCCCGCTGCGAATACTGTTACCACTCACACCGCAGAGGCCAACCTGTTGTACCAGGTGCTGGCCTTTCTGTACGAAAACCTCAACCAGCTTTTTGATATGTTTGGCGACTTTCTAGACCTTGAAGGAGTGGAGCCCTCTGATCCGGCCATGGTTCGGCTGCGCTCCAACTGGAAACACTTGCGTGGTATAACCGAGATGCTCGAGTGTCGTTACGATCTACTTTGCGGGTACAGACAGCGTGATTTTCGACAAACTGCTCTCATGGAGGCGCACATGACTCCGGCATTGGGGCACAGCGCGCTCTCGCAGGCCGTGAATGACGACATGCGCGGTGTACCCCTCGAGACGGCTCAGCTGAACGCTGAAACTCGCGACAAATTACTTTACAATGAATTCAGTTGGAAGCCCAGTGAACCGCAAAGGCAATCAAATGATAAAGAGGCGGGTCAATCAAATGGTGAAGAGGCGGGTCAATCAAATGGCGCAATCAAAACCAAATCATTATCTCCGAGAAAGAGAAAAAATCGATCAGTCTCTTGGGCTGATCGCCAGGCGCCGAGCGTTGAATTTGTTTTTGTGCTGAGGAGATACGATTTGATAAGCGCGTCCGTAATTCGCGGTGCATGGCACGTGTTTGGAGACTATTTGTGGAGACTCGTCATATACCCGCGAAAAGAAAAGGGGTTAGAAGGTTATCTGTGGGTCTATCTACAATGTGGAGGAACGTGTGACGTTGGAGATGACGATGATGTGGATGAGAAAGACCATGAAGAGGGAGCGTCTCAAGAGGAGGAAGAGGAGGAAGAGGAGGAAGAGGAGGAAGAGGAGGAGGAAGGTGAGACGGACGCTAACGTGGACGACGACGAAGAAGATGAACACGAGGAAGAGGGTGGGGGCGGGGTACTGTGGTGCAGGCCAGCTCAATTTGTGATGCGGGTCGTGCACTCGACGTCCCCGCTCGCTCGAGCGGCTGTGCGCTCGGGTCGTGAGATGTTTGATAGCATTGAGACCGTGGAAGAATCACAATGGTACGACGAGTCCGATGAAGCATCATTATATCCGGACATCAAACGCCAGGAGTACCACGTGTTTCGGAGCACTGCAGATGATTGGGGCTTCGAGATCGCTAGGTTCTCTTCGCTGCAACCTGGATTATACGCAGACAACGACATGAATGTCGTGTTCACGGTTCGAATAATGCTACTATCGTTCGAGCAACCTTTACCACCTCGCGAGAGTGCATGAAGACAGCGAACACTAAACAGATTGACACGTCTGAAAACCCACACGCACATTGAATTGAAGGCGCGGAATGGGCGGTGGCGAGGTGGGACGGCGGCGGCCCGAATGCTTACCAAAGGCGGAAACTGTGGCAGTGCTGCTTGCAGTTGCTGCGAGCGGCGTGATCACGAGACCGTTGTGCGCCTGGCGCGTGCGCCAGGTGCGTCTACGGCGCGCAACGTTGCCCTGCGGTAGCACGACAAGTACTGCTTGTCACGGCTTGGAAGGTATCTATGCAGTATGCCCCCTTATAGAGTGGCGCGTGTGCTCCACGTGTCCTCAACCCCCATTTCTTTTTGATTGTATGCAAAACATAGCTGGACCAATGCATTGAAGGATTGCCATGCACGACCAACATTGGGGCACTCCTGAAATCACAATTTACAAAATGAGATGGCACAAATTAAGAGTATTGCATTTTCAATTGTGATTTCTGCACGCGCGGAAACGTCGATATGCTCGAAGAAGTAACCCCTACACCCATAGAAACATTGTGTTGCTCACATATTTCTGGTTTATTTTGTATTTGTTTACATGAGCGTAGAATACATATCATGCACACGTGTGTAAGTGTGTCTCTATAAAGCCAAAACTTCTGCTACACCTTATGAAATAGAAGTTCATTACTTCTTTTGTCTTGTTCTTAAACATCGATTACCTCTTCAAAAGGTCGTAAAGTGCAGTGCGTTCCAAAAATATACGTTATTACCCCTAAAAAGTGCGCCAAAACTGTACTGTAGGCTAGATTTTGCACAAAGTCTACACAGAATCGTTTCAAAAAAAAATATACACCGTCGTCTTTCCAGTAAAATTGGCTCGACGTCCTCCACTTTCAAAGCCTGTACAACTTCAAATCATAAATTTACACGCCGAGAAACACTCCACCAGTACTAATTGAAGCGTTCTAGGGTCACAATTGCTATTTTTCTAAAATATGCCACTCTTTATGGATTAAAACGATCTGCAGGATCCTTTAAAAAGCTCATTTTAGAAAACGAAAAAAGAATTACAAATACTTTCTGCAAAGGAAAAATATTTTGCAAAAAATATATAATTAATCTCAATTTCAACCTTTTTAAATCAAGTATATGAATGCAGATAAACAACACAAACTTACTTTCGCATAAAACATTAGGAGGTCCTTCTCTCTCCAGGACCATCACAAGCAAAAGAGATTTTACTAATGGTCTGGAAACTTTTTTTTGAAGAAACAACGGAAAATGTTATTTTTACTGATGAAAAAATGTTCAATTTAGGTGGTCCAGATTGCTAGAAATATTATTGGCACAATCTTCTTAAGGAACATTATGAATTTTTTACCAAGCATTCAAGTGAAGGCTCTGTTACGGTCTGGGCTGGCATTTCTAAAAAAGTTTTGACTGAAATTGCATTTATTGAAACAACCATGAACGAGGAAAAATATCAATAAGTTCCATACAATTATTTGCTTTCTTTTTGTTTTTGTTTCCATGAAGAAAATTTCATTTTTCATCAGGATAACTCCCCTGTACACACTGCATCTCTTATCAAAACTTGGCTACAGGAGTCAGAAGTATCTGTTTTAGAGTGGCTGGCGCGCTCACTAGATCTGAACCAAATCGAAAACGTTTGGGGACTGTTGACAAGGATAGTTTGTGCGTATGAAAGGCAATTTCAGACCATTTTTGAACTCAAAAACGGCATTAAAAATTGTTGGAAATCTAAAACAGTTTCAATTGTGAAAACGTACATCAATTCAATTCCGAAACGTTTCATTAGCTTTATACAGCAAAAGAGGTACAAAATAAACTATTGAGCGTCACGCAGCAAAGATTTGTTGTTGATGATCATATGTTTTTGAAAACGTTTTTTGATTTTATTTATTTCTGAATCCTATTTTTGTAGGCGTACAGTATACATTTGGTAGTTTTTTTGAGAATTCACATCATGTTGTATGTTTCTAAAATAGTCTGTAGGCCGAGCCCGTTCAGCACTACCTGAGTTAACCTTATTTGTTTTCCTGGTCACTTATTTCGCACACCATTTCTCTGGTTTTGAACTCCACCCAAAATGGAAGTTAATGCATGTTAAAAAGGAATTCAGTAATTTGACAAACTTGATAAATACAAGCTATAGAACATAGTAATTGATGCAATATATGAAACTAAAGACATTAAAGAAGTTCTTATTCAAATTGGCGAACATTTTAAGCACCAATGAGGAGGAAAAAACCGCATAGTGGTTTTCCAAGTTGTAAGAAACTGAATTAACAATGTTTTCGCGCTTTTCGATCATACTCTGCGTATTGTAGAAATTGACATCGGAAACCAATCTATGTTGCTCAGAATTCTTGATGAATGGTTTACTGTACTTTCAACTACTTGTTATTTACTGTGACAAACTGATTGCAAGCTGCTCTTCACTTATTTAGTGTGACGTCAAAAGATAGTTTATCGACATCTCTAAAAATTTCTAGAAGTTGTCCAACTCAGCTTTCCGTGCTGGACAACTTACAAATGTGTTCTAGATCTCTCCAACTGGTAGGATCTAAATTCTATGTAGAGGCATTATGCTGTCCATTAACGAGAGCATTAAGGAAAAAAAAGTAAAGTTTTATTCAACCTACCGTCTACCTATTCCTAACAATTTCACTGGTAGCATCGCAACCGTTCCAACCGCTATGGCGGCCCCGGTTGCAGAAGAAAAACCACCGATATAAACATGGATTTTTTTGAAGTGTAATTCTTCTATGTGTTATTTTCTAGAACTATCGTAATTTTTCGAGATTTTATTTTGATTTCAAATTCTGATTTTTGTGAAGAGGACTCTAGTTTTATTCGAAATTGTCTTGTTTTAATTGAAAGTTTTATTGCGAATCAACTGTGCCTATTCGTCAAATCTGTATAAAGTGGTTCAGAGCTGGTTTCCCTGTGGGCAGGAGAGCCACGAAACCGTTGAAATAGTACTGGGGCTACAGCTACTGGCTGTTGGGGGTTTTAGCCACCCTTGCAGAGTGTTGTGGTTAGCTCGTTGATATTGGGTGCATGTAAAGGCTGAAGATTACCGAATACTATTTACCGACCAGGTTTAACTGCTGTCAATCCAAGTATGCTCTTCAAACCTTCTGAATTGATGGCTGTTACCTAGGTCAGACCGGCTGGGCACGGGTTTCGAGTAATGCTTACGAGGGAAGCACAGTAAAGCCTCGGATGAGGCAGACTTCTCTATGTTCTCTCAAAGCGCTACACGTTATATCTCAAGGTCAGCTCGTGAAGCTGCGTTATTAAGGTGAGGACACAGTGAAGGTTTACATTGACTACATCACACCCTGTGATTGTAGGTAGACTGGTAGGGATATTCTGAAGATGCAGCTGAGCAGTACTTGCCTACTGTCAAGTATTGTCAGAGTTATTGAATCATATAAGACTTCCGGCTAAGAAAATATACTGGGGGTAAAAGGACCTTCCTTATGGGTGCTATAAACATCAAGAACAAGAATATTTTTAAGTAAAGAAAAAAATTTCAACATGTCTTTCATGAAACCGTCAAAGCCCGATACGTTTGATGGCCGCCACGATGCCTTGACTATTCGTGCATGGTTTCACTCCGTGAAAAATATCTTCGTCTCGTTCAAATTGGGCAAGATATTGACATAGATGTGCGTACTGAAGACGGTTTCATTTCAACTTATATGACGGTTACCACTGCGAACTAGTGGTTTACCCTTGTATTCGAAGACAAGGTTCCGCATACTTGGTAAGCCTTTAAAATCTGTGTCGAGAACGAGTTTTTTTCAAAAGAAAGTATTGTGAGAGCACGAGACAGACTCTTTTACCTCAAGCAGAAAACCTGTGTAGCCATCTATTTGTCTGACTTTCGAAACATTGGGATCGACATTCCAGGGATAACTGATTCCGAAATACTGGCTAGATTCACCAAAACATTGAAGCCTCATATTCTCCTGGAACTTCGAAAAGCCAGTTCAATAATGATTGAAGAAGCAGCGAAGATTGTGCTAGACGTCGACGGAGCTTTCTATGGTGCAGGATCCTTCCATTAGCGCCGATCTGGAATCAATACATGTTTACAGAATGGACAAGTTCCCATGGATATTGAGAATGTCCAAAAGCAAAATAGTCGGCGAGAAATGAGTACTGAGCAAATGAGAGAAATGGAAAACAATGCCTGTTTTCTTTTTCATAAGCCTGGATGCCGTCCGTGGAAACAAAAAAATGGGAAGAACCAGCAGAAAGGATAGACTGTCCAGGGGAACAACACCGAAACGAACTGGGGTCCTGACAATGACTCGCGTTCTCAGGAAAACTGAGTGGACCACCAAAAGGAATAGTAACCACTCAGGTTGGACATGAAGAGAGTGTGCCCAACCGCTTGGAGAACGCGTTAAATTCTCTACAGGATGAAGTGAAGGCCTTCTTAAGAGAAGATTGCAGTGCTGTGCCGAATATCTCAAGTGCAGAGTCAAATGCCTTGATTAGGAGTCGTGATGACAACATCCTTACGGAAAGACCTATACCCGTAGAACCTTTACTTGTACTGAGTGGTACCATGAATGGCCTCGGCGTGAAAGTATTGAAAGATGATGGATGTGATATGAACGTATTAAGCAGAGAGTTTCAGTTTAAAAATAGAAGCAGAAATATCTTGATATCAGGAAAACGTTACGGTTGAGCACTCTCAGAAAGGAACAAAGGAAGAAGCATCGGAAGTCATACTCAATGGGGCTTCATGACTTGGATCTCATACCTATACGTCTAATTGGATCGTGGCCAACTGTAGGTATGATGTTCTGTTGGGAATACCGTGGTATGTTGCCCATTATCCATAAATCGAACATGAACAAAGGATTGTGAAAGTTGGACGCGATATTATTCCAGTGATTCAAAAAAAATTTGAAAGGATTCAAGCAACGAATGTAGGAGTAAAAACGTTCCGAAGAATGTTGGGAAAGAACAAGATGAAAGTTCAATTGTTTCAAGTCAAAATCCGAGAAGATAAGCGTTTGGAGGGAGAAAGGCCCACTAAAAAGAATTCCAAGTTGCAGCGACTGCTTGCAGAGTTCGATTCTGTTTTCAAAACAGAGTTACCGTCTGGATCATCCACGATCAACAGATCTCTTTGTTGGCACTGATTGCCAACAAAGAGATCCGTTGCTCATGAGATCCAGGTTGCCGAAGACTCGAAGACTCCATACCGTCCGTTATTCCAACTGTCTCTTGTCGAATTGGAATCAGCAAAGGAATACATGGAGAATTTTCTTAAATCAGGGAAGATAAGACCAAGCAAAACACCGATTGGAGCTTCATTATTTAACGTGAAACAAAATAGAAAATTAAGAAGAGTCGTACACTATCGAGCACTCAATCGACTCATTAAGAAAAATAACGCTCCCATCCCGAGATCTGTGGAGATTTTTGATAGGAATGGTGGAGCAAATTTTTTCTCTAAGTTAGATCTAGAGATGGGATTTCATCAAATACGGGTAAAGCCAGAAGATATCGAGAAGAATACATTCAACACAATTTATGGGAAATTTGAGTACCTTGTTATGCTCATGTGGCTTTGTAATGCTCCTGCGACTTATGAAACGTTGATGAACCAGCTCTTTTATGATTTTATTGATGACTATCTGGTGGTCTAAATGGATGATGTCCTGATTTTGGGTAAGAATGAAGCAAGCCACTTGAAGCTCTCGGAATCAGTACTGCGTTGATTGAAAGAAACCATATTGTTTGTGTGCCCCGAGACACGTGAGTTTATGAAAACTGAGCTCGACTTCTTAGGATTCCTTTTCGGTAAGGATGGACTGAAAGAATACCCATTTAAGTTCGAAGTACTGAACATTTTGGCCAAGTTCGAACTCCTTACTTGAAGTTCGAAGTTTCCTGAGACTACTGTAATGGTTTTGACGTTTCATGCAAATTTTTTTCAGAAGATTTTGCTCCAATGCCGAATCTGACAAAAAAAATATTAAGTTGTTGAGAAATGGGATAAAATATGTGATAAAGCCTTTCAGAAGTTAAAAGAAGCAATCACAAATGCACCAGTTTTGGTGTCGCTGGATTGGAGCAAGCCATCTAGATGTCGCATTGATGCTTCATAGACAGCTTTAGATGGAACTTTGACACAACTTGATGAGAATGGAACAGATAGCGTTACTAACTTTTATTCAAATAATTCATTCCAAACACAGTCCGTGTACACAGCTAATGATAGAGAGCTTCTTGGGCTTATCGCATTCCTTTATGGGTTGAGATCCAATTTGGAAGGGTCGAAATTCGAAGTCTTTACGGACAACCAAGTGCTAAAGAGTTTCTTTACAAAACCGAAACTAAGCAGAAAAGAATCGAGATGGCTTGAAACTCTTGGAAACTTCGGAATATTCCCTAAACCTATTAGACCTGGTAGGGTAAACGTCTTATGAGATGTTACATCTATTGTTTTTCATGTTATGGGAATAATTGACGGTGGCTTATTATGAAATGGCGTTGAAGTGCCATATGTCAAAAACATGAAGACGTGATAATTCTATATGATGAAGATCAATTCATTTGTCCTGTAGTAAAAACAATGAATGATAAATGGCCAGACGAACAGATTCAAAGACGGAAACTGGAAAAGATACTTCCAATATTCAAAAAGGATGGTGAAAGACTCTTCTGCAATGAAAAGCTTCGCATACCGAGAAAATTCATGTTCGATGTGTTACAACTAGCACATGAGTCTAAAATAAACGTTCATTTTAAGTTTTCAAAGACACTGTCGAGACTTGGCATTCTCCATTCGAGGCACAAGAGTCGAGGTCTTCGGAAGTATGTCGAAGGATACATGAGGTGTCAGCAGTTTAAGGATTCAAATCAGAAAACATTATCCGACTCAGAATCTTTAGAGTTACGATACAGAAGATGGGGCTCATTGTCAACAGACTTTATCGTAAGCTTATCTTAGTCAAAAGGTGGGTTTGATGCGACAACTACATGGGTTGATCGGTGGACCAGAAGAGTTCAATTCCAAAGTTACACTACTAATGACACAGCTAAAGACACTGCCAATGACGTTTTCTCAAACATTTTTAAGCATCATGGAATGCCGGAATGACGGATAGCATAACCTCGGAAAGAGATCCAAAAATAAAGTCCTAGTTTTGGGATCATCTGATGAAACTTTCCGGAGTGAAGGTGAAATTGTCTACAAGCAATCATCTGCAGTCTGATGGATAGTCTGAAATCATGAACCGAATGCTTGAAAACTATATATGTTGTTATTGCTCTTACCATCAAGATGACTGGGTGGAACCGCTGCCTGCAGTTGAGTTTGCATGCAACTCTGCAGTGACTGATGATCTTGGGATGTCACCTTTTGAATTGTGTCTTGGATGGACACCGAATTCTCCGCTTGACATTCTTTCTATAAAAGATATATCAGTGTAAAAAGGGGAAGAATTCAAGAAAAAGCTGACAGCCTCACTTCACGATGCACAGTACTCTTACAAAATTGCAAAAGCTGGCCAAAGCGCGTATTATTTTATGGAGTATTGGGTTCCTAAATATGAAGTTGAAGAAAGCGTTTTGCTCAACAGGTCATTGTTCAAGGATGGCTATGCTAAGTCTCAAGCATCTGATAAGCTACGTGGTAGAAGATTCGTCCTTTTCCAAATTCGGAAGTTAATGTAGTACAGTGGCTCCTACGGAAATATGGTGGTTTGGCCTTAAGGTATAATATTCCTAAGGAGGGTTCGTAATTTATTAGCTGGGCCACGTGGTGCATGATCGAGCCCGCGTGATCTACAGTATCCTTAAGGTACGGTAGAATTTATTATTTATTTTAGATATTTTATGCGGGTAATTAGCACAGTGGTGCGACCTGCCGAGGCGGACTCCCGGCTTGATATTTAAGCTGCCGGTTGAGCGCCATTTCTGGAGAAGTAAAGACAAGCACCCTTGAGTCTTCTTCTACATTTTCCGGTTGGAGTCTCTTGTCTATTCACGCAGGTTTCTAAGCCGCCGATCCCCAAGTCGCATCATAGCAGCGCCTATAGGAGCATTGTCCGCCCAGTGAACCTCCCCCTCCGCTTGGTGTTTGCGGATCACTTTCAGAATTCCCCCGGCTCGCGACAGCGGATACCGGAGATCACCTTTAGGAATACGCGCCTTTGGAGTCACTAAAAACTCCTAACGGACGTTGTGCTTTACTACCTCGACAGCAGGGCTGACAGTACCACAACTGGTCTCCCGATTTAGAAGGTCACAGTTCCTAAAGGATTTGCACAAGTCGCAGCAGAACCGCGTTTCTAGTTTGCAACAACCAACCCCCAACGGTGGAATTCTTCCTTAAGGTGATCCGGAAGTGGAAGCCAATCACCCCCGACCTACTCCTCTATGGACCCCTCAGAACATCCCATGGAAACCCCCCTACAGGATCCTCACGCAACCAGCTCTGTTGGTGAAGGCAGCACGCGCAGCGCTCCCCAGGAGATGGCCGCCACCCTGGAGGACCCTGAAAGTCTCCTTCGGAATCCTGGCTCCTCTGTGAAGCGTTTCCGGAATCGCCTTAGGAGAGTGCATGATCAGAGGCAAGCGGAATTACCCGCAGCACCTCTGGAGAACGGCGAGGTGGAGGTTGAAGAACCGCACACGGCATCGCAGCCGCCACCTCAGGAGTTGCAGGGACGGGAACACCAGGAGGCTAGCACCCTCTTGGAGTCCCTGGCCCCGCGCCTTACGGATTGGCTCTCACAGGAGCTGGTCGAAAGAATTCCTGCAGGTGTTGAAGTCCACTTCGGAGCGCGCCGCCACGCCCTTGTGGGGGACATCGCATCGGAGAGCGCTCACCGTGCTGTGGATGCTTTGCTGGATTCCGATCCCTCCCTTGAGGTGATCTCAGATGTTGTCCGTGCGGAGGTTCGCTCCCAAACCGCACAACTGCTCCCCGCAGCGGCGTTTCAAATTTATTCATCCGTACAGGAGAGGTTTCCTCTATCAACACCTAAGGTGACCCCGGGCAGAGAAGGAAAAGACACTGCCGCCCCCAACGCCAGAGGAGGAAAGGATACTGCCGTAGGGAAACGGGACCACCTCAGGAATCTTGCTATGCACCGTCTGGACCTGACGCCTCGCGGAGCAGGACAGGATACCGGTCGCGACGAAGTCCACCTAATGAGAGAAGGATAGGATACTCCTCGGGTGGATCGCGATATCGGGGGTATCGTCAGCAACCCAGATCACCTGAAGAAAAGAAGAAGAAAGAAACGGAGGGAGAAAACACGCAAGCGAGACACCGATTCGGAGGGAAGCTCAGACTCCGAATCCGTAAACAGCTCCAGCTCGGAGGACAGTACACCTCCCAAGGAGAAGAGCAGAAGGGTCAGGAAGGTCGTCCGCTTAACGACCTCTTCGCCGAAATGGTGGATTATGACACCTACAGGTTGCATGATCGCTCCACACTTCGCGATGCGTCGGTCGCTAAGCGACTCACGAAGATGCAGCGCCGTGTGGATATTCAAATGAAAAAGCACTCCTTCTCAGGCGAAGACCTTATCTCGGTGTTGAATTTTCTTACGCGCTTCCGTTCAGCGTGTAACACCAATGGTGTCCGTGAAGGTGCCGCCGTATGGTGCTTTCAGTTCTACCTCACAGGCCAAGCGTACTCGCTGGTGCAGCCGCGCCTCACGCGGGAGGGCACCATTGTGGATGATCCTGGAACGGAGATCTTGACGACGTACCCGGAGGTGGTCAATTTCCTCCTTAAAAGGTACGCCACGGACGAGGTGATAGCCAATGCCGATGCTGAAGTCACCTCCTACAGGCAGAACACCGGAATGACCGAGACGGAGATCTCACAGAAGCTGTGGACGAAGGCCCTGCGGTGTGGGAACGTGTACTCCAAACGGAGTTTGAAGTCGATGTTTATCGAGGGACTCCTTCCCTCGATACGTGCGAGGGTGCGTAATCATTTGACCGCGCACCCAAAGACCACCTATACGGAGTTAGCACGTTTTGCGGAATCCTACGGGGATACCCACCGTGCCGCTCGCCGCAGTCATGCTCCACTTTCGGCAAACCGGCCGCCCTAAGGACCCGTCGGGCATCTGCCTTGACGTTGGACTCCAGCACCTCAGAGGAAGTCGCCGAGCTCACGCTCGTAGGAGAGCAAGAGGCCCTTGCCCTCTCATACGCCTCCTCTCAGGGAGCACCGTCTAGGACGAGGACACCCTCTTCTCCCACTTCATACGCCTCGGCAGGATCTTTCAGGAGCGTCAGATTTGCGAACCCTCGAGGCTACCCACCGCCTTGCAGGATTTGCTTGTCACGAGAGCCCGTACACTATACGACTCTCACCCCGGCAATGAGGGCCGCCATCCTACAGGAAAGAGAGAAAAACTTCCAGGACCTGAAGGACACACCAACGGAGAGCGGAAGTTATCGAACCGCGTATCGCGACATCCGCTCCCCT
>JAHNZQ020000277.1:56762-74860 GCA_019155205.2 Gracilaria vermiculophylla
GCACGTGATGAACATATTTGCACTCTTGTCTTGGTCATCATGATTTCCGAAGAACGAAATCATGGGTGAATGCATGTGAAGCAGAATGCAACTCCGCTCAACAACTCAATACAATAAGCCCACTTCCTGCCAAGCCAGGACTTTGACGCACGCAATAGATTCTCAGCATCGAGAATGTACTCAGCGGCAAAAAGGAAAGAAAGGCTTTCATCCAAAGCCCCAATTGCACTTTGCAGCCCCGTCAAAACGGCGAAGCTACGATATGCAGATGTTTCGTGTGACTCCAGGTGGATTGTGATTGCAAAAGATGTATAGACGCTTCTTCGGGGATGCACTCCCATGCTGCGATTACTTGGTTCGTCATCGTGCGCCTGTTTCAATGAGAGTGGTTTCCTATCGGTGACAAATATCGAAAATCTACAAACCACGTCTGTAGCGAACGTTGGGCATGAATGTTTGAGGATGACGAAATAGTAATTGAGCAGCATGAGAAATCACGAGACCCACATCAAATGTGCTCGTCGACAGATGTGTCGAATTGATTGTTAGAAGTGTCAATGTTGCGATTACTGCGGCCTGTAAATCGTTCCCGAAGGCCTGTTTTCACTCTTCTCAAGAAGTCGTATTCGTCCGAAGAGGAGCTTGATACATACATGAGACGTTCCCCATGTTCATATACACTGGTGACAACGGGATTACCGGTGATGGGCTCGTCGATGTTTCGGTGAGTGCGCTGTGCCCAATGCAATGGATCGCCCATATCGTAGAAGATATGGCGTTTGAGCAGTAAAGTGGAGACAAACGCAAGAAAAGAAAAAACCCAAGTTATGACGATGATGTAGATCAAAACGAGCGGGACTTGAGTTGCATCCTCTTGGATGGAAAATTCACAGCTGGTGTTTGCGGAACTTGTGAAGACTCTTCGGCGAAGTTCCATAGGGTCATTGATATTGCTGGACAACGCTGCACGCGCTCTATCTGTCAATACCTGTTCCTGGCCTTTGCTGATGTTAAACGACGTTGTGGTCTGTAAAAATTGCACTTCGGTTTTCTTGGCAATTCTGTCTTCAATAAGAGCTTCCAAGATGAGTTCGGAAAAACGGAAATCTCGCCCCTGAGCTACGCCAAACACACAAACTAGTTCTTCACGCCCAGTTTCAAATGAAGTTAATAGGTCGCAGGCCTTGGAATACTTTAGGTCAAGTGGCTGCATAACAAAGCTTTCATCCGAAAATTCATACAATGGGGAGTCGGCGCATGTCACGGTGTTGTCTGCCTTGCTTCGATTGCCTACATGTTGAAATGACTTGGTCTCTGATGTACGAATGCAGTTGATCAAGACGGAATCTGATAAAAAACCGACGACTTGGGTGTCGAAAAGGTCAAACCGTCTGATGGAAACACATGGGCGAGGATCTGGTATGGAACTGAAATCCGGGTCACTGAAGAAAGACATGATGACCTCGAGAACGATGAAGACGACCATGGCGAAGATTGCTAGAAACTTGGTTCGCGCGCGGTGAAGGCGAACGCTGACCGGCTTGCCGCGCCTGAGCGCTTGACACTCGGCATACTTGTTGAATCCGAGAAGGGCGCCGAACAGCAGCAGCTCGGCCACACCGGACAGGACGGTGACGAAGAGACTGACGAACTGCGACTTGAGGTGAACGAGCACCATGGCGACGGTGCGCCGCGGAGGGCGGGTTGCGCACGGGGAACGGAAAGAAGGCAGCCGAAAGTGACTTGGGTGAGCGCGTCGGGGAGGGGGCGGGAGGGCTAGGGGCGCTGGGCCACGGGGAGATTGAAGCGGCAGCGAGGGCGGGGTGCTGGGAGGGGGAGGGAGAGCGGCGTGGGTGGCGCTTGCACGAGGTAAGGCGAGGCAACTTTAGATGCGGCAGGCAGCGGGAGCACGCGGGGGCGGGTGCCACGGGGGGGCGCGGACGCGTGTGCGTGTGTAAGGCGCGGGCGCTTGCGGACGCGCGGCGGCGCGGCGCACCACGTACGGCGTCACAGTGCGCGCGATTGGCGGCCGCGCCGCGCTGCGCGCCGATTGGCGGCGGCGCGCGCGCGCCGGCTGGCGCGCGGCGGCGCCGCTGTTATGGCGTCGCCTGCGGCTCGCGGCGGCTGCGGCCGCGGCGGCGGCGGCGCCGCCTCGCTGGCGCCTGGCATGCATGGCGCGGCCGCCAGCGGCGCGTTGAGCAGCAGCCACTCGCCGCCGCGCGTTGCATGCGCCGGCTCACCGCCGCGACGCGCTCGCGGCGGGTTACACTGTCACCGCGCGCAGTGGGGCGCGCGCCTCCTCTGCGCGCCGTGCGCCACTGGCGGCGCGCGCGCGCTTGCGCGCAGCCGCGGCCGTAGCGGCCGCGCGGCGGCGGCGGCGGCGACGGCGGCCGCCGCGCGGCGCGCGCCGCCGGGGCGGCACGCGAGAGCGGCGCGCGTAGATCGAGGAAAACGGCGGGGCGCTGCGGCGCGGCGGCGCAGCGATGCGGCAGCGCGCTGTGGGCGGTGTGGCGGCGACGGCGCGGCGCTGCGACGCTGCGGCGCGCGCCGCAAATGTGGCCGCCAGAGGCGCGGAGAGCAGACTGGACGGGTGCTGCGCGGCTGCTGCTGTGGCGCGAGGGCGCATCGGCGGAATGTGCACTCGAGCCGAGAGCGATGGCAATGGGGCGCATGTGCGCGACTTGTTGCGCGTTTGTTCAAGTGTTGGGGGCGCACTGTACAGACAAGGACAAGGTGAAGTACAAGCGGTGCGATGTTGCAACAGTTACATTGGATGCAGAGTAGAGTGGACATGCGTTTGCGGGCGCAAACAGCGGATCAAAGTGCAAATGGGAATGAGGAAACATGGGTGCATGAGAACAACACGATCACACGACTAGAGGGTCGTGAGATTGGTACAGTACAAGTGGCCGCGCGCGGCTGCGGCGTGAGGTGGGGCTGCTCGCGGGGGGTGGCGGAGGCGGCACGTCACAGGCGTGCGAGCAGCAGCAAGGGACACGGGCGTGGTGGAGGCTGTGTGGTGTGGCGCTGTGCCACTTGCGTGCTCTCTGCGCACCCGTGTTGCACGGTGGGTCAACTCGTGCGTACTTTTAGGGTGGCGCATGAAACAAACGTTTGGGTGGGTGTAGCAGACGCGTAGAGCAATGAAGGCGAGTGGTTGGCGCAAACAGTAGCAAAGCAGAAGGAACAAAAAAAACTGAAGGCGTTAGCCGCGCCACGCGCGCAACTTGGGCGGCTGCACGCTGTGCGAGCGCGCGTGCACGCGGCGCAGAGCGGCACGGCGGGCGCAGCGTTTGGCCGATTCATGTTGAGAGCCCAAGTGCAAAGTGACGCGACGGGCGGTGCGTCATTGCGCCCCCAAACGACAAGTAAGTGACTTGTTTGGGGCGCTGAAAGGCGCCAGCGCATTATACACTGCAGCGAAGCAAAACGGCACACGTTGCGGTGGCGCGCTGGGCGCGGAGCAGTGCGAGGCGCTCGGCGAGAACAAAGTGTTGCTTAACATTCGAGACGCGCAACGGCGCCTCTCCTCGCGCTGCGCTCGGGAAGCGTGCACGGCTGCGGTCTGCAATGCAAGTGCATACTGTGTCGCTCACCGCCGTCGCCAAACACACAAGGCATGCTTCGCCGTTACGTGCGTGCTACGTTTTATATAACTTGCGCCCACCTTGGGGCAGCGAACAGTGATGCTAACCGCCCCGCAGAAGCCTTACACTTTTCGCTGCCTTCCATCCTCCGCCATTCACAAAAGGGAGCTCTTCGTCATGCCTTCGCACCTATTCCGTCTTCATTTCGCCACGTCATGACGCACATTCCATCACCTTTCTCCCATCATCTCCATTGCGTTTAATCCAACCCCCGCCCCCTCTCCACTCCGTTCGTGCGGCAGCCCCGAGTCGCTTTTCGCAATAGACGGCGCCGCACACCTTGGTGTGCAGCCCCCACTGCTTGCACATTCTCCCCAACTCGCATGCAGTCGCACACGCATCGCTGCCTGCGCCTGCAAAGCGTCCGCAGCTGAATGAACAGCGCGCACAGCAACCTGCGCTCTCTTCCACCCCACGCCCTCGCCCCTTTAGCATCACTCCACTTGTCAAAATTTTGGTCCATTTTGCTGCCTCAACATTGCCACTCGTACACGTTGCAACGCTGCACAACGCCGCACGCGCTCGCGCGCGCGCGCGCGCGCAGTCGCCGCGCCGCACTCCGCGCCCGTCGTCGCGCCCCGCCCCACTTTTGGCGCACACCACACGCCGTCCGCCTGCGACGCCGCACCCCCTGCACACATCCCCGAGTAACCGTCCGCACTCAACACACGCGCGTCAGCTCTTTTTCGTCCTCCTCATTCACCTTTTGCCCCACCTTTTCTTGTCTTGCCACCTCCGCCACCATGGACGCGTCCGCAGATCCTCGCGCCGCCGCTGCAATGCAAGCCTTCATCCACGAGGAAAACCAGAAGGCCGCCGTGCAGCAGATCATCTCCAAGCTCACAGACACCTGTTGGGACAAGTGCATGGGCAAACCCGGCGCCAAACTCTCGTCGTGGGAAACCGACTGCATCTCCAACTGCGCCGAGCGCTTCTTAGACACCTCCATCTTCATCGTGCAGCGCATGGAGAAGCAAGCCCACTCTCAAAACGCTCTCTGAGGTAAACGTTTCTTTCTTTCAACCATCACCCCCAGCGCCACGCAATCCACCGTCCCAAACCTCCGCCTCAGCTCTTCGCGAATCCACGACTTTCCGCCGTACCCCCACTCCGTGGTCGCGCCGAACAACTTGCGCCACTTGGCGCTTGCGATCCCTTTCCGCGCGCTCGCCGCCCTCTCGTTGCCGCAGTGCTGGTGAAACAGGTGAATTCTTTCACACGGGTTCACCACGTTGAAGCCGGCCGTTTGCATCAGGTGGATCACCACGTTTTCCGCCCCGAGTTCGTTCACGGCCAGCCCCGCCAGTCCGTCTAATACGGGCTGCGGCACGGGCGGCGTCAACACAAACCCGTCATGGCTGGCCGCGTGCCTCGGGTGGTACCCCCCGCAGAAATCCACGGGCTCGCGCCCCGAGGCGCCGCGCCCAGACGTGATGCAATCGGGAGACGGGTGTCGCGAAAGAGCGAGCACCGTGTTTTTGTCCACCATACTCGCGCAGTAAATCGAGTGGTCCAAGTAAATGTCCGCGTTGGCGATCACCACTGTAGACCCAATGAACTTGTTTGCCTCTTGGAAAAGATCGCGATACGTCACCTTCTGCTCGACGTTGCGGAAGGAACACTTGGTGCTCGTCGAGTACACCGGCATACATTGCGGTTCACACAGGCGATGGTATCGCTCGAGTCCGAGATTGACGTTGCGAAACGCCACCAAGTGCAATTCTTTCTGACGAGCAGATGAATATCCGCTGAACCCCGTTGTGATCAAAGTAATGTTCGGTTCAATGGGCACGCTCGACGGAATCAACGAGTTGGTGTACCGCTCCCGTCCGTTTTCATGCTGGCGAGCCGTGAGGAACTTGCGCCTTTCCCGTTCGGATGTACACCGCCTGAGAACCACGTGAAGCACAATTGCAAACGAAACATATGACAACACGGAATGGCGGCATGCATATTTTATCACTCCATTGCCACACACTGTGCCACTTGCGCAGTTCCTGCCCTTGCCCTTGCTCGGTGGTGCCACTGTTGGCAATGCGAAAACCCTCAGATCTCCGCTGCTGTCCATAGACTTCCGTCGAAATACTTCGTTTCTGCCAAACTCTTTTTCACCGTTTTCCGCCCCGGGATTGATCATCAAGTTGGACGAGCTGCGCATTTTCAAGTATTTTCCGCTCGTTAAAAACTGGCTGGCAGTGGAAGATTCTCCGCGTCGAAGAGTGGCCTCTTTTGTTGCGCGAAAGAACAAAGGTACCCTCCACGAGCTCGAGGTATGGGAGTAGAGTGGCTTTTATCAGCGACAGTGGGGCGTTCCGGCCAGGGTGCCAAGGCAGACTGAAAGCAAGAATCGTTTGTAGATGATGCAATTCGGGCACTTGCACTTCACGCTTCAGCCCTGGGACATTTCGAGAGAAGACTTCCGGTAGAGCGGCAGTGTGCGAAAGCTCGACTGATGCCGACTTGGTTTGAAAGCATGGCAGTGAACCCCAGCCACCTTTTCCAACTGCACCCAGAATGACGATCTTTGTTGTCCGTCACTGCTGCGCCCTGACGATTGGTCCGGGCACCTCTAGTCTTAAATTGTTCCCGGACCGGTCGATGCGACGGGCATTCCACCAGAAAGCACAACTGCGGTCATAAGCGCAGTCCGCGCATCTCGCCACAAGTGTCACAGCTTACTTACACGTGGACTTGGTTCACGAAAGAAACGACTTTCTTCAGTAGTTCATTCACTTTAAATTAAACATTTAGAAAAGTACCCTGCAGTGTGAAAAATACCAGCAATCCCTCGAGTTGGCCAACTTTGGTTTGCTCGCGAGGCAAATTAATCCGCGTTGCAAATAGAAATTACCCTCGATGATTAGTCGCTGTACGTTGTGTTATCACAAAGCACCGTAGAGTTACTAGCCAGCAGTCCCAGGGTGTGATGACTTTCGATTTCAACTATCAAACACACCCTTGCCTTCCATGAACAGCAGCTCTCAGTCAGTAATCAATGCTCTGAACACGCGTAACGGGGCGCATCGCTGACATCGCAGTCAATGACGATCGAGTTTGCTACTTCATGCAAACACTTGCATTTCTTGCGAATGAAGTCCGTATTTCAAGTACAGTGCGCGAAGTCTGAATAAGGCCACCGGCCTCTTTCTCATTCTCACAAGCTGTAATAGATAAAGACGCTTTGAACCCCGGTCTGTTTTGTCAACTAAACAACAGTTGCAGTTGTGCAGCTCTATAAAACGCCAACATTTTCCGTTTTGCGTATAGCTGTGGAACACATAGAAGAGAAAACACAATCTAATTAAAATTCAAAACAAGAAACACATTTACAGAACCCAGTACTTTGTCATTTCTCCCTTTTTGTACCACTTTACTACAACGCTCTTGCAAGGACTTGTACAGTGTTTCTAAGTATTGGTTCGTCAGCTCGCTCCAACAATTAATCACCTCTTCAAATTTCCAAAGTCCTTAAATTGACGCTGATTGGCGTACACTCGGCGAGCCAATAGCCCTCAAATATTCTCCATAATATTTAAATTCGGTGACTGCAATAGAGTGGTCGTAGTACGAACTTTTACATTGCGTTTCTGCGAACGGCCGTGAATGTTTGAATTCAGATTCAAACATTCAAAAGCGGACGTCTACTCTAGTATAAGATGCGAACATTTAAAAGGTTCGAACTACTTGGAGGAGCGGCCTCTTGTTTGAAAAGTCAGTTTTGTTTTGGTAAGAGCCTACTAATACATTTGGTAGCATCTAAAGTAAGGTACGTTCACAGGAACGAAAAGCGCTTGAAGAATCATTGTTCGTACAAGCCGTAGCCAAATTTTACCGCAAAAAGAAAAGGGTGTGAATGAGGCATCACACATACAGCAGCTCCGCGAAGAGCATTAAGCGTTAAAGCAATTGGTGCAGACTCAAAGCTCAACGATTGAGACTTTGCAGTCGTAGTTGCAGCTGAACAAACAGAGGAACACTTCTGCGTCCTCCGTTGGGTCACTCAAGGCTCCTCCAGTGTAAGCATTATCGGGAACGGCGTCAGACCAGACCGCAGAAAAGGTCCCTAGTTTCTTTTACTCCGTCAGGAAGTATGGAAAATTATTCAATGACTCAGAGACCAAAATGCTCGACCTCGCCGAATATCATTTTCAGAATATAACGGCGTCTTGGATGCTGCGTCTAGACAAAGAGGCTCGTAAGCCTTCTAGTCTTGAAGAGCTCGAGAAATCCATGATCGAGGAATTTGTTCCAGCGAAAGAGATGGCCACGGCACGAGTGAGACTCATGGAGTTCCGTATGAAGAAGAATGGGCCTATGGATGATCACATTGCACGATTTGAAGATCTCATAACGTTTTGTGGCACAAAAAGCAATGGAGCATACATATATTTCTCCAATAGGCTTTCGAAAACGTACAAAGGTAAGCTAACAGAGAAGTTTCCGACTTCTGAGCCGATCGATCGCACTGAAAATGTTTCTTAGCAGCCAGCATATGATTATGCTAGAACTCCCGAACTGTCATTTAAGCTTGCAGGCGAGTCACAGTGCAGCGTTCAAAAGGAGCAGAGTCCGAAGAATAATAAGAACAAGCCTGGAAAATACTCACAGGGTGTAAAAACCTCGAAGGAAGGTGGCTGCACTACGAGAGATATCAACGCGGTACCTTGGGGACCGATGAAACGCGGAGAGATTGGTCTCTACAGGAGGAATGACAGATGCTTCATGTGCGGAAAGAAAGAATGGAGCGATCCCAGCCATTATTGCAGACAAGACCGAGCTGAGGAAAAGAGCTCTGATCACTCAAAAACCCAGTAGGGCCGCACTTTGAGGCGGCAAGAAGAGGCAACTCACAAGAAGAGTTGCCGTATCTTTCTGCAGTGAAGTATGCAGAAGAAGACAGCTGGATGTACGATGCAATGCTCGCAGGGCATCCAGTGAAGACAGTAGTAGATTCGTACGTGTCGCACAACTTCATGGCAGTAGAAGACGCGAAGAGATTGAAATTGGAATGGAGAGACGTCACAGGAATAGAAGTCGAATTTGGAGACTCATCAAAGACAAGCGTACTGGGTGAGACACGTGCAGGTTTGAACATTAATGGGTTCATGAGTGAAGAGCCAATTTTAGTCATCAGTATGAAAGAAGACAATGTTGTTCCAATTCTAATACTGGGGAGACCTTGGTTGCGAGTCCATAACCCGTATATTGATTGGCAAACGAACGTTCTCAAGGTGAAACGCAGCAATGGTACTGTGGTAACGATAACACTTCGAAGCAACAAGACCATTACATCGAAGGAGATCTGTTTTAAACAGATATCGTTGAAGAGGATGTGGAAAGAAGTCAAGAAGGGAAACTGCGAACTTTTTGCGACTCGAGTATCTAAGATCAAAGAGTCGGTTGCGTCAGAGGCAAATTGCGCTTCTGAGTTTCGAGACGTTCTAGCAGAATTCGAAGATGTATTTAAGGAAGAGTTACCAGATGAGCTGCCCCCACCACCGGGGATGGAATTTGAGATTAGCCTCATTCCAGGTGCCCAACCTCCTGTCCGACCTGTCATTAGACTATCACCTCGTGAACTACAGGAACTGAAGCGCCAGTTGCAAAAATATTTAGAAAAAGGACTTCTAAGACCGTCTTCTTCAATGTACGGAGCTCCAGTGTTCTTCATCAAAAAGAAGAAGAACGGGGATCTCATAATTGTTTGTGACTAAAGAGCATTTAATAGGATCACTATTCTAGATGCAAGTTCTATTCCGCTGATCAATGAGACTATTGATCGGGTAGCAGGAGCTAAGATTTTTTCGCAGATTGATTTAATCTGGGGATACCATCAGATCAGGCTCAAAGATGAGGACTGTCACGTGACGGCTATACGCACACAATATGGATCCTTCGAGTGGAGAGTGCTATGTTTTGGTTTAACAAACGCACCAGCAGCCTTCTCGCGTCTGTTGGCACATGTTCTTAATGAGTGACATGGAGAATGTATGGTTCTCTACTTACATGACATTGTCATCTACAGTAAGAGCGTAGAAGAGCACAGACGGCATTTGCGAAAGCTGTTGCATATTTTGAGAAATTATAAGCTGTACGTCAGACCTAGCAAGAGTAATTTTGGTGCGACAGAGGTTGATTACCTGGGCTTCAAGAACCATTCGAAAGGAGTTCACACGCAGCAGAGGCTTGTGCAAGCCGTAGAGAAGTGGCCTACACCGACATCAGTGAAGGAAGTACAAAAGTTCATAGGTCCTGCAAACTTCTACAGAAAGTTTATGAAAGGTTTTGCGCGAGTTGCGCAACCAAAATCCGACTTACTCGGCACGAAGATCTTTGAATGGAGAGACGAACAGAAGCGTGCGTTTGAAGAGTTGAAGCGACAGCTAACAACGGCACCTGTGCTACGTTATCCAAACTCGGACGAAGTTTTCGTTTTGACCACCGATGCATCAAAGCACGCTGTAGGCGCAACCTTGCAACAGAAGGGTCAACCAGTTGCATTCCTATCTCACCGCCTATTGGAGGCGGAGACAAGGTGGGATACAGGAGATCAGGAATTGTTGGCAATTCTGATCGCGTTACGAGCATGGTCAGTGTATCTAAAAGAGCGCCCATTCATAATACGCACAGATCACGAGCCTATCAAGTACTTTCAGACGAAATCGAAGCTTTCAGGGAGACAAATCAGATGGCTGGACGGATTACAGAGTTACTCATTCCGAGTGAAGCACCTCAAAGGCTCAAGGAATGGAGCGGCAGATGCCTTGAGTAGACTGTATGAATGTCTCCCGAAATTCAAGGCCCTTCGTTTACACGAGAAACAATTACATTTGGCAATTCGAGAGGATTTCGAGAACGACTCATAGACGAAGAACATCCTAATTGTTCTTCGAGATAGTAAGGAATCACCCAAAAAGAAAACGGCGTTGTACATCAAAAATTATTCTTTTCAGGAAGGTCTAGTTTACCAAAATGCCAGAGGTACGTCGGGGCGTTTAGTTATTCCACGAATTAGAGGTCTTCGAGAGGCAATAGCGAAAGAGTTCCATCTACCAGGGCGTTTTGGTTGGGAGAAGACATATTTGCTCTCTGCTCAACACTTCTACTAGAAGCGAATGTTCGCAGATATCCAAGAATTTGTGAGAACTTGTCAAAAGTGTCAGTTCAACAAAGAGGCAAGGGCGATGCAGAGTGGGAAGCCACAGCCGCATAGTGTACCCGAAGCATGTTGGGATGTCATCTCAATGGAGTTTGTGTCATAATTTACGATGAATCGCACAGGGAAAGATTCGGTACTTGTTGTCGTAGAGAATCTTTCGAAGAGAGCTATTTTTATTCCGACGAAGAAGACTTTGACGTCTATGGAAGTTGTGCAAATACTGTTTGATCGATTGTTTTCGATATATGAGGTGCCTAAGACTGTCATTCTGGATAAAGATAAGCTTTTCATGCCTCATTTCTTCGAAAAAAATTACGAAGATGAGCAGTGTGAACTTGAACATGGCTTCCAAGGGACATCCGCAAACGGATGGACAGTCGGAGAACATGATAAGCACACCTTCGGCAATGATCAGAGGTACTGTACAGAACAATCCAGAAGATTAGGACTACATGTTGAGTGAATTGGAATTTCACTACAACTCTACTCCGAACAAGAGTACAGGAGTTTCTTCGTTTGAAGTTGACTTAGGTCGCGTGCCTGAGTCAGAGCTTTCCAGAAAGTTTCCGAAAACAAATAGTGTCTGTCCAGCAGCATTCGACTACTTTGAAAAGTGACAGGCGTTTTATTCAGTAGCCAAGGACAATCTGGCGGATGCCATCACACGGCAGTCTTTTTACGCCGACAAGAAACGAAAGCATGTAGAGTTTAAGGCAAGGGACTTGGTGTTGCTGAAGGTGGACCGGACAAGTGCTTCAGAGCAGTTTGGCCTTGCCACGAAGTGGCAACCAAAGTTCATGGGACTATTTGCCATACAGGAAGTGATGGGACCAGTGACGTACAGAATTAAAATACCTCCGGCGATGAAGAGAGCACATAACGTTTTACATATTTCACGATTGTAAAAGTTCAATCGTAGAGAGGGTGATCGAAGTTCACTATCGGTCGTCATTGATGCTGAAGGTACGGTGGAACAAGAAGTGATTGCTATTCTTAACACTCGCAAGCAAAATCGCAGAAGATAATACTTGGTCCAGTTTGAAGGCAATTCTGAAGAAGAAGCGACTCGGATGAACAAGAATAAATTACCACACTGGACGGAACTCATTAAGAAATTTGAAAACTTGCCGCGGTCTTCAAGTCCTAAAAGAGGGTGAGTGCAATAGAATGGTAGTAGTAGGAACTTTTACATTGCATTTATGCGAACGGCCGTAAATGTTTGAATTCAGATTCCAACATTCAAGAGGGGACGTCTACTGTAGAATAAGATGCGAACGTTTAGAAGGTTCGAACAACTAGCAAGAGGGGCCTCCAGTCTGAAAAGTCGGTTTTGTTTTGGTGAGAGCCTACTCTTACAGTGATTTGGCCAGCCATGGAAGCAAATCAACGTTGCGGTCTTCTCACCACTTTGTAGTGAAGAAAGACCAATGTATAGCGCAACCATGGAATTAAAACGTAAATGGTTTATCAAATGTGTCAGCTGCAAACGGCAATGTTTTATTCTATTACGTTTTGCAGTACTTCTTTGAATCCAAACTTTCTTTTCAAATCACTAATTTGCTAAGATCATAGAACTAAAAAGGTTTCTATACCATGACCGAATTGCCACCATTTGCTTCTTTGAAAAAACAACTTCTTTCTTCCGTATGTCATTACAATAGTAAGCAAAACCATCTGCATCTTCAAGATCACCCTCCTTTTCATCAGAGAAAAATAATGTTTTCCACTGTTCCAATAAATACGTCATTTTTCAACGCGCCCAAATTTTTATTTCCTTCTTGTGGCCTTCCGTCATCATTTGTACGGATCTCAGTTTTTTATACATCAAATTTGGGTCTTTTTTCAGGATCTATTGCACTTTTTGGACAAAACCTGGTAGTAAAAGAGAGTATCAAAGCTCTCTAGCTGACTGATTTGAGTTTGATGCTGCACGAAGTAGAGCTCTTTTGGCAGTCAGTGACTAAAAGTTGTTGTCAGATCCCTTTAAATGCATGTTTTACTTCTCCTATTTCTTTATAAAGTTCTGTATGACAGTTCAAGAGCGACTGAGAATGTAATCAATTTTTCTCTGCGAATAACATTGAGCTTAGCAGTCAAAATCATTACTTTTTCTGTATCGGAAATGGGTTTACCACGTCCCATTGTTTCTAAAACTGGTTTGTGGAGACGTGAGAAAAACTGAAATGGAACGATCTCAGTATTTAAACTACTGTACGGTGTGCGCTTTTTTTAAAAAGGTAGAGAAAACATAATTTGGTTTTGATTGTATTTTGCAGGTCTTTATCTTGATATGTTTACTGGAGGCCAAAGACATTTTCGTAGTTTACTGTAACTTGATAAGTACGTTATGAATTTCAGACTTATGCGAATGAAAGAAAGTGCTTCAGGTAAGTAAAAGGTGTCCATCAACGACTGTTGAAGTAGGGGGTGGTTTTATTCAGATTTCGTGGACTGTATACGGCGAGAAAGCTGGTTCTTTTACGATCGCTGCCTGTAGTAACGCTCCGTTGACACTTTTTCAAAACGGACTTACTTTCTTGGGGGTCAGAGGCTACAGAAGACTCAAGGCAAGTCTACTATCAAGCTATTAGATGGGTTGAGGTAATTGTGTAACTCTCAAAACAGTATCAGATGCTGCGTTATTTAACGGGTAAAGAATCGTGAAAAAGCGGATTACTTCAGGCATACAGTGCGTTTCAAAAACATATTACCCCGTCTTCTTTCTAGTAAGAATGGCTCGAGTTCCTCCAGTTTCCACGCAATAGCAGCTTCAAATCATAATCTTAAACGCCGACAAATACTCAAACAGTGCCATCTGTAGTACAGTTGATCCTGAGGTGATATTTTGAAGTGGATTTATGGCGCGATATTCCTAAGGAGGGGTTGTATTTTATTCACTGAGCCAGGTGGTGCATAAGTCGGCTCGCGCGCGCCACAGAATCTTTGAAGGACGGTAGAATTTACATTTATTTTAGTTAATTTGTGCAGGTTATTACTACAGTGGTGAGACCTATCGAGGCGCGCTTCCGGCTTGATACTTAAACTCCCGGTCGAGCTCCACCTCTGGGAAAGTATAGGAAGCACCTTTGAGTCTTGATCTATTTTTCCGGTTGGACTCTCGTCGAACATTTTAAGGTTTCTAAGCCGCCGATCCCCACATCGCCTCGTAGCAGCGCCTGTAGTAACATTGTACGCCCAGTAATCCTCCTCCTTCGCTTGGTGTCTGCGGATCCCCTTTCAGAAATCCCCCGGATTGTGATGGCGATTACCGGAGACCACCTTTAGAAACATGCGCCTTTGGAGTCAACAGAAACTCCTAACGGAAGTTTTGCACTACCACCTCAAAAAATAACTCACAGTACCACACTATCGCTGGATATTTGAAGCAGTCCAGTATCACAATTGCTACTTTTCTCAAATATTCGTCGCTTTATGGATTAAAACGATCTCCGGGACGCTCTGAAAAGCTCCGTCTAGCAAAGTAAAGAAAAATTAAAAAAGCGGTCCGCAAAGGAAATATATCGCGCAAAACATTCGGAATGAACCTTAATCTCAACGTTTCCAAATTAACTATATGGAGGCAGATAAACAACACAAATAATTTAAATATAAAAAAACAAAAAAACACTCTTTCTCCAAGACCATCAAAAGCAAAAGACATATGACTGGTGTGCTGGAAACGCCCACTTGAAAAAGGATGGCTCAATGGTATTATTACTGATGCAAAAAAGTTTAATTTGGACCGACCAGATTGCTACAAACTGTATTTGCATGATATGCGAAAGGAACGTCATGACTTTTATACCAGGAATTTAGGTGAAGGCCCTGTAATGGGCTGGGCTGTCCTTACCAACAAAGAGCTCACTGAAATGGCATTTATTGTAAAAAATTGAATGCGGAAAGATATAAAGAAGTTCTACAAAATTACTCGCTACCTTTTGGTTTTTGCTTCCATTCAGAACATTTCATTTTTCAATAACAAAACGTGCCAGTAAACACTGCTTACTTAATCAAATCTTGGCAAAGGGAGTCCTGAGAATCTGTTTTAGATTCGCCGTCGCACTTAACAGATTAATAGCCAATCAAAAACGTTTGAGAACTGCTGACGAGGATGGTTTATGCGCATGGAAGGCAATTCAAGACAATTTTTAAACTCAAAAGCTGTACTTTAATCGCCGGAAATCTAAAACAGTTTCAAGTGTGTAATAGTACATGAATTCGATGCCGAGTCTTTGCATTAGCATTATTCAGCAAAAAGATGCAAAATAAACAATTGAGCGTCACGTAGAAAAGATTCGTTACTGATGATCTTTTTTTTTTAAAACGGTTATTTGACTTTAATTTTTTTTCTGAAACCTATTTTTGTTAAACTATGTACCATTCAGGAAGAAAGTAAAGCTGCAGATCGTGGAAAAGGGGCTCGATTGTGATGCACTGCTGCAGGTGGTGGGTACTGCTTCCAATGAAGGTATGTATAGGAAACAATGTCTGCCTCAACTGTGAAAAGTGAAACCTTTTGCTTTGAATCATAGAGCTGCTATCAAAATCACGCAAACAAGCTCGGAAAGCCGCAAACTCTTCATTTTCAAACTAGATGGGCTTAATCGCAGTTTAATGGATCGGTCCTCAACATTTGAACTACTCGCGCACGAAATCGATCTGCAGTCGTACGGTCTCTGACGAAGACCAGCACATTTCCGGTTCATTAATTGTACTGACGATGGGGAATTGAGTGAACGCCGAAATTTATCGGTATGTGATATCATCAGGAAGTGGCCTGAAAAGGTATTCATTACTCTGGCAAGAAAACGGTTCTTTGCATAGAGACGCTCTGCATCAAGTAGGTATCGGACTTATGTACCCACAACAGAGAGAGATGTATATAAATAGATCCACGTGCAGCACACCAAAAGTCTCAAGGCCTTGCTCACTATAATGGAGAAGATCGAAATCGAATTGTGGTTATCACTAGTTTTTCTATCTTGAAAATTTTAGTGCTTCGTTAATGAGATTCCGCTCACGAAAGATCAAATTGATGTGGATAATGATATTTCATATTTTCTCGTACCACTGTCGAAAAAAAATTCGCATTTCCTGACAATGATTTAACACCGTTGGAGCAGAACAGGTGTTGCAAAATGCACCACAGGTTTCCGAAATAGAATACTTCCGAGAGGACTTTAAATTCATACTTTCGTTCTATACAAAGCGCAAGTAGGGCTCGTGATTCGTTCGTTGATACTTGCTGTGAGATTTAAGTATTGTGATACGGACAATGAAAAGGTGTTAAACCAAAAGCAGAGCATGTGGAGCCATATGTCATTTTCATGGTTTGCGTGTAATATATGGGTGTCAAGATCACCCATTCAGAACAAACAATTTTGGAAGAAAGATGAGCTATATGCGCTATACTCTCTCGTGACACAGGGAGTACAGTTCCTTGTTTAAACTATCATCAGGCCCCCTCGCCCTGTAATCCCTTACAAAGTGAGACCTCGAGCTTTTCATAGCCTGTTTTGACTACTGCTGTACACCTGAAGAATTTTTCAGGCTTTGATTACCTTTTGGAATCGAACCCAGGGTCCTAGAGTTTAGCTGGGCCCGTAACCTGATGAAACAAAGTTGAGCCGGAGCAGGGGACATGTTGATAGTTCAAATAGTGAACTGTACGCTATGTGTCACAAGAGAGTATAGCGCAAATATCTCATCTGTTTTCCAACAAATTACAAGTAGTGCATCAATAACGGGATCCTTCATGGAGCAAATGTCTCGGAAAGCGATAATAAATTAAGCGATAGCGGCGTCGTCCTCCTCATTTCGTTCCATAACGATACCCTTCTCAGTTATAGAAGAAATCATATCACATGTTCCGCCTTCGCAAGCTGTCACAATATCACCGCCGGTATGAATATGACCTGTTTTACGTAAACCCAGTGGTGTTTGGGTCGGAGATTGACTGCTTTATACCGTCAAACGTGTTCCAAATCCCAAAGGTTTTTCGTGGCCCTACCTTCCAGGGATTTGTACCTTTTCAGCGACGGGGATGTTAGCGCCTTGCTCATATTGCAAACCACTGGCCTGCATACGCGACTCCAGATGGTTGGCGGATCTTTACTAGGTCTCCTACTTTTGATGCGAAACGACGCCACAACTAATTTTTCGCGAAGATTCCACCAGTGCTACCCTTTGCTTTCGCGTACATCTGGGGTTCTGACCAACAGGAGTACTTTCCCCGATTGGGGCTGGTATTGGACCACATGCGTCCATCCAACAGGATTTAATGCGCTATGCCCCAGTTTGTCTGTCTGAACCGTCCACTGCACGCCTACTGGTTTACGGATTGAAAGCGTTGAGCCATATACACCGACAACGAAGTCCAGCTATGACACCGACGCGCCAAAGTGCAAACCATGCATACGGACAACACTATTGAATCCTTCTCGCAGATGGAAAATATTGGTTAGTCAAATTATATTCCACGTCTCCAATGTTGGTGCCCCCACGAAGTGTTCCACTACTCGGACGTCCCAACCTATTCGGTCATGGTGTATTTCGGCAGCTTTACCTACCGAGATTCTTCATTAGCAGCTACTATTTGGTCGTTTGCTATTGCTCAACTCGCCACCATGGCTGCTTTGCTAGTTCGGCACGTCGTCAGAGAGGGGTGACTGGTCCTACCAAGTTCACGGACGAACTGTTACCCTTTAGGGCTTTTTCTTATGTTGAACGCTTCTCTATCTTGCCTAGCTATTTGATCACTGTAATCCGTGAGGCACTCAGCGTATCCATCTTTGTTGCGGACACTCCGTATATGGCCATAGAGCTGGAGGCCAGACTGGATTTGACTCTTTCACACGAGTGGACACCTAGCCAGCAGTAGGCCGTGGAATGTCACATTACTCAGTAGGTATCTCCGGAAACGAACTTTTAGGTTAGCAGCAATTTGGTTGGAGGCGAAGATGATAACGCCTGCGTCGTCGAAATCCCTGTAGCTCCTCCGTACTCGAGAGTCGGCGAGTTCACGGCGGTGTAGTACAGTGGCTCCTACGGCAATATGGTGGTTTGGCCTTTAGGCATAATATTCCTAAGGAGGGGTCGTAATTTATTAGCTGGGCCATGTGGTGCATAATATTGCCCGCGTGCGCTACAGTATCCTTAAGGTACTGTAGAATTTATTATTTATTTTAGATATTTTATGCAGGTAATTAGCACAGTAGTGCGACCTGCCGAGGCGGGCTCCCGGCTAGATATTTAAGCTGCCGGTTGAGCTCCACCTCTGGGGAAGTAAAGAC
>JAHNZQ020000277.1:74960-103955 GCA_019155205.2 Gracilaria vermiculophylla
TCCCCCGGCTCGCGACAGCGGATACCGGAGACCACCTTTAGGAATACGCGCCTTTGGAGTCACTAAAAACTCCTAACGGACGTTGTGCTTTACTACCTCGACAGGAGGGCTGACAGTACCACAGGCGGTACTGGCCTCTATTCCTATGGTTCCACGCTGCCTACGAGAGTGCCTCCAGCAGACGCTTTGGTTCTTCTTACCAGCAGGATTTTCTCTCAGAGTCCTGAACTTTCTAGGAATTCTCCGCTTCAGCATACTGCTCCCGTTGTGGCAGCTGAAGTGGTGAGCACCTCTTTTGATATGCAATCCGTACTTCAACCGCCCTGGTCCTGTGGCTGCTGTTTTTGAGACTAACGCACTAGCTAGTGACCTTCCTTAAATTTCACGTGGGACTGATATGAATGTAGCCATTTGGGATGCCCGGGGCTCCTCTAAGTGCCAATCTATCCACATGGTTACCCAGCACATGCATGTTCTCATGCACTTGGAGGGAATCGACCAACGCAGGGGTTTGTGCGCCGTCTATCACCCAGTCCTTTCGGGTCTTGCCACTCTATTTGGTGCTTCTTTTCCTACTAGTGTCTCATTCAAGTATGAATCCACTCCACTGAGCGCCGCTACGGAATTTCGTCCCTCCGCGCCAACATGGTTGTTACCTTCGACGTGCAAGTGAGCACATATGCTTTGAATACCCGAGAGGCATTCGTGCGGCCTCCGCGTTCAATCTTTTGTGGGCTTCCATCTCAACCTCTCCGTGAAAATGAGCTACCCACAGATCGGTCTCTGGCTCCACGGCTATGGAACGGCACTCCTCTCAAGGGGTACTACGTTTCCAACTACTTATTCTCTTCGGATTCATGTATTCTTATCTCTAAAGCTTCTCTGTCTTCTTATTACTCCATTATTTCACACTTTTTTTTCTTTTTCTTATATCTTATTTCGTCTTTAGTCTTCTTCTGCATTTTTTGTTTTTATTCCACGCTCCCACTCCCGAAGAATATCTCCGCCTCTCTCCTTCGCGAGACTGTTACACGAGGACGCCAAATGCCCCAATGTTTGGGTGTTGGTCGCAATGACGCCTATAACTTGGTAGGACTTTGTGTGGAATGTGCCCCGCGGGGTTAAACTGTATTGTGTGGCATCATATCCGCACCACTGCACATGGCATCGGATCCCATCGATGGTATATTTATGGCCCAGAATAGTTTCTACAGCCCGCGAGATGGTTTAAGGCTTCGATTGGTGACTAGCTTCATTTTTCGATAGATCTGTTTGTAATGCGTGGTCTTTCAAATGGAGAGAGTCTATCGACGGTTTCTTAAGCTGGGATGGCCTCCATTCGATTGCGAGGAGCCTTTGACACCCTGTCAACCGAAACAGTATTTGCGAGCCTACGCTCTCTATTGGATACAGTAGCTCCGTCATAACGCAGCAACTCAAACAGGCCGGTCGAGTTCGGTAATAACTTCGAATTGATCGTTTCATCTTCCAAAAAGGCGTTCCCGATCTTTGCGCATCAACTGGCATCACCGGAGGGTAAATCCACGTAAACGTAGTCTCTGGGTTTCACGTAGACTATACGCCTTACTTTTTGGTCATGGTACGCTTTCTGCCACTGTCGAGGATTCTGTATACGTTCGAAAGGCACTGCGAGGGTTTCCGAGAGGCGTTAGGGAATGGACGTTTTCACCCGTGGGGATTTTCAAGTCCCCGCTGCCTGTTGGTATGTTGGGCCGTTGGTTACAATTATGCTGTATGGGTGACGAGGGAGAACCAGGTCAACCTATTTCGTTCCTGTCACACTGTGTACCTTTATGTTGTAAACGTACGTTAATGGCTGAACGAAATGCGCCCAAGGGGTTTGGTGCTTTGAGACAAAATGTGGTACCCTCGTTTCTATGGTTTTGTTGAATCGTTCCATTCTGCTATTGGTTTGCGAAAGGTTAGCAGTGGTGAAGTAACCCTTTAAAGCCAACAGGACATAACCTGATTCAAAAACCTTGGAGACCAAGTTAGGTCCGTTTTCCGTTAGAAGCCATGGCGGTGCACTACATTAGTATACCCATTTGGTCAGTAATGCTTCTACAAGGGCATTCGAGTTGGTGCTTTTCAGAAACATGTTGACGGTCAACTTGAAGAACCCCTCAGTGATTACGAGCACGTGCTCATACCACTTTTAATTTCAGATAAGTGTACTAGTACCTTAATAGCGATGAATGTCAACAAGCCGGCAGCTGGAAGTAACTTCAAGCATTTCCTGTGCTTGCAGAAATCACCTTGAGTCTTGAAACAAGACGAGCAGTAAGCGAAAAGGTGTAAAGGCCATTTGTAAACAGGGCCATGTGTAAACAGGACCCACAAGAATTTTCGCCTTAGTGCTGAATATATTTGGTAGCTAGCTGGTTAGCCCGAGATCATATAACAGTGTGGTAGATGCTATAGCCTTTGACAAAGCGACTCGTGGATAACCGTTTGGAGCAGTACATCCAGAGTAGATCTCCACACCAAACACCTTTCGTGGTCGAAGTAGATCGAAGTCTTTTTCTGAACTTCCAACAGGCGCCAATCCTTGCAACACCTGTCTGTTGCTTGTTTTCACAAGAACTTACTTTTCGTTGCGGGATCCGCTCCGATACTCGTAACCAACAACAAATGTATCACCGTGTCTTCAATATCTTCTTCTTTATTCCAAAAGACCACTTTGGGTTCCGTACCGGCGGAATCTTCACCATTGCCACTTATTCCCACTTTTATATCCGTAATTTCGTCCTCTATGGGTTCTTTTTCTAACCAATAGATTTGCAGGCAGGAATGTGCGTCTGCCACATCGTGCTTTCTTCCCGGTCCGTATTATACTTCGTAATCAAACAGGGAAAATTGCAATTTCCATCTGGCATGTCGTGCGGATGAATCCCAAGGCCTAGACGTCACTTTAAGGGGTCATTGCCTGTCTCAAGGGTAAATATAACTTCATACAGACAGGAACTAAGCATCAGCATGTTTCATACTACCGCGAGGCATCCTTTTTTTCGTTATTGAATAGTTCTGCTCGTCCGTGATCTGAGCTCTGCTTCCACATCTATTACATGATTAACCTCCATCCTTCAGCTCTTTCTTGAGGAAAAATCTCATCTCCGGGGCTCAGGCGTCAGCATCAAACTTTGACGGGCGTCCCGACTGTGGAATGGCTAGCACCGGCGGGGTGAAAAGTGCGCCCTGTAGCGTAAGAAAAGACTGTACCTTGGGGTCCTTTGGGTATTCGAAACTTCCCGATCTGCTTTTCTAAAATCTTTTTTTCAGGAAAGTTTCTATCTTGGCGAATCTCTTGATAAACAGGGGATGTACCTTACATGGTACATTAAAGAATCGGATATCCATCTTTTTCTTTGGTTTCTCAATTCTGATACCGCTTGGATGTTTTTTGGGCCAACTTTCCATCGGCCCAGACTTGTAACGTGCCCCAAGTTCTTTACCTTGATGTCAGAGAACATACATTTATTTTGCTTCATAGTCACTCTTGCCTGTTGAATAAAACTACGCACAGCTCGCACATAATTAAAGTGAGCCCTGATAGTGCGAGAGCTGAGCTGGTTACGATATCTTCGATGAATACCAACGCTATTCGTCATTTCAACTTCGAGAGGCGGATGGTCAAAGCACTTTGGAAAGTGGCAGGTGCGATTCGCGAACCAAATGGTATCTGTCTAAACCGGTAGATACTCGCATGGCACGTGACTGTCATTTTATTAATGTCCATTTTGAAGATGTTCAACTTGGCAGTAGTCGAAAAAGGTATCCAAAATGATAAGTACTTTTGCATCTCCAAGCCAGTCAATGCACTCGTTCATATGAGTTATCGGGTATGAATTCCTCATTTTCAGGACTTTTAGATTTTGATATTCAGCGCAAAACCTCATTTGGGCAACGTTTTTACTCTGGTCCAAAACCATCTCGCTGGCCGACTAGGAAGTAGTAGATTATAAAACACCTTCTTTAAGCATAATATCAGCCTCTTAGATTTCTACCTCTCGGACCTTTAATCCCATGTGGTATGGAGCCTGATGGACTAGCTTAAGTCTCGGGGTGAGTTTCATATGGTGCTTTACATTGTCGATGCAATCCAACTGGCCAAACGAAATAGAGCTCAGTGTTCCCAAAGGTTTACAGTTTTGCTTTGCAAGACGCCTCCTAGTTTCATGCTGACATTCTCCCTTCCATTGGCACTTAGATCCTTCTCGTACGCATAATTGATGTTTGTCCCCCCTTCCGTATGTTCTTCATCCTTGTCGATCGCTTCCGGTAAAACGACAAGCACTGCCACTGGAGAGCAGAGCGCTAGTCCGATAATAAATCGCCTGGGAAGTTCTATAACGTGGACACTGACGTTTGTGAGAAACAGTTTGGCCCATACGTTCGGGGAGTTTCCCGCAATGCCATTCGCCGTTAAAAACGAGGGAACATTACATTAGATTTTGATATTACATATTGTGAACTATACGCTTCGTGGAACGAGAGAGTGTAGCGCATATAGCTCATCTGTTTTCCGACAGGGTATGGGCCCAGCTAAACGCTAGGACCTTGGATTCGATTCCTAGAAGAGACCGGGGCCTGAGAAATTGTACAGGTGTACATCAGTAGATAAAATTGCTTACTGCAAGCTCGAGATCTTGTTCTGTAACAAAGTACAGGGCTAGGAGGTGTGTTAATAATTCATATTATGAACTTTACGCCATGTGTCACAAGAGACAATAGCGCACATAGCTCATCGTTCTTACAATACTGGGCCAGAATCGATATGAATTGATAGTAATTTGAGTCACACACAGGTATAATTGACAACATCTTTATGAAAAGGCTGGATTACCACATCATGGGCGAGACATACTTTGTTCGAAGTATTACCTCCACGCGTCAGTATTTGACTCCCTTTCGGTTGTTGGTGACGAAGTGTTTGGCTCATGATGACGATAGGGCTGCCTTTGTGGAGATCAATCTTACCGGTACGTGGGTAAATCACTTTGAAGTGGCAGTGGATGAACGACAAACCAGGGATACAGTTCGATGGAAGTTATTTGACAACAGTATACTGTGTACGGGATCCCCAATCTATTTGGACCAATTAGACACCTTTGAAGACTCTGCCTGCACGCTTTGTCGCTAAAAATAGAAAGTGTTATCCTCTATAGGCTGTTTTTATTCGCCTCCACTAGGGTTGGCGCTATCTTTGAAACCGGAGCTAGCCTCAACCTCGCACAAGCTGACGTACTTTTGCGGGCTTTTGAAGGCTCTTTGAGGACTAGCAAGCTCTCTACGGGGGGAGACAAGTCGAGTCCAGTATTGAACATCTTCAAAGAATTGCCTTTGTAACTCCGGTTGGGCTCCTTACAAATGAAAATGGGGTTTCTAGTGCCGACCAACTTAGCAGAATAATGCATACTGGGCACTTTCTTTGTGGGTCGGTATCTACGCGCAAAATACCCGTGCACGTGGAAGGTGACGTTTCACGACGCCGCTCCTCTACGTATCGTGTCCAAATCTCCGGGACCGGAAGCCAATGCGCGTCATATGGGTCATCTCCCAAAGGGAACGGAGTCGAATAAGCTCTGGGTGATGAGGATTATCGAAATACCCGCGAGGAGACAGCCAGAAGTTTTGGTGCATACCTCTGCATCTGGCCTTTCATTCTTGAAGGGGAGTATGTATCTGAAGACTAAGCAGCACCTCATTTCGGTTAAAAGCGTTATGGAAATATTTCCAATTATTCCTTTCAGGATCGTTCTTGCTTACCTGGAGAAATCTTCTTTACGTATTCAAAAAGAATATGGCGTCGGATTGGCATTAACCTCCCCTGTAGGACTGGCTCAGCTCCTATGTATGAAAGTTTTCGATTTACACGATGCCATCGACACCATCAAAGCCGATGCGGTATCAACAACTCCAGAGGAAGAGAAGCTTGCCACTTGGCAGGAAATGCTCCAAGTTAGCGAAGACTTCATATCGTGTCACCATAGGATAGTGGAGATGCTATCCGCTTTTTAGGCCATATGTTCTCGTGGCCTTGGTCAGGTGAGCCTTACCAAGCTCCGAATCCAGCTGCCACTTGATTCGAAACAAGGATACCATCTCCCGAGAAGAGCCGAGCCTCATGCGCGTGATTTTGAAGAAGAAAAGGTCCCGCGGATGCCGGGTAGAGGCGTTATCGAGCCGTTCCATTCCATATAAATGTCCCCTGTGGTGTTTGAGAAGAAGATGGACGACTGCTTGAGATTCTGTATTGGCTATAGGCTCCTGAACGAGGTGAGGGCACGTGATTCGTACCCAATACCCCGTATGGATGAGTATATATCGCCTACCTGGGAGATGCGTTCGTTTCCTTTACGCTGAGGGCCCGTAGTGGCTACAGACAAATTTAGGCAGATGATTCTGATAAGGATATAACAACATTTACCTCCCACTTTGGAATGTTCAGGTTCCTAAGGATGCCATTTGGATTGAATAACGCACGCGCTACATTTCAACAAGTAGTGCACATATTCCTGTCGATGGTGAAGTGGCAGTTCGCCCTGACATATATACTGACGATGTCATTTTACACTCCAGCAGCGTGGTGGAGCACTCGACCCATGCCAAGCACGGGCTCAAACTCCTGAAGTATGCTGAACTCACCCTAAAACTGGAAAAATGTTTATATTTGAAGTCCTTGGTGGATCATGCGGAGCACCTTGTGCTCCTGGCCCACCTACAGGTTTTCAAAAAGACTCCAGAGGCCATCAAGAAAACTGCTTCTCCCATAAATCAGACGGAGCTCCGCTTCTTGTGGGGGTTGTGTAATGTCTTTTGGAGTTTTGTCCCGAATATGTTCCGCATTGTGGCACCATTAAATCAACTCCTAGAGAAATAAAAACCAACGCAATTGGTACCCTTGATCGCCAGAGAATTCGAAGCCTTTAACAACTTGAAGAGGAGACTATTAGAGCCACTGATATTACATCTACCGAAGCGAAACGGCCGAATGGTGCTGGAAATAGACGCCTGTAAATATAAGATTGAATTTGCCGTCCTACGGGAACAACCTGAAGGTGGAATTCACGGTAAATATTTCTGGAGTCACAGCCTTCGACCAAGGGAACCGAGCTACTTTACCTCGGAGCGCGAATCTCTTACCATTGTATGGGCGTTGATTCTTTAAGACCCATACCTTGAGAGCGCGCGTTTCACCCTGAAGACGGATCACGCACCACTAAAGCTAATACTGTCCTTGACGGATGCCTCCAGCCGCCTTGAGAGGTGATGTCTATGCCTACTAATGTACTAGTTTCATATCTTCTACTGCCCTGGCATAAAACACTAGGCGACAGGCGCGCTGTCTCGTATCTTTACAGAGTGAGAAGATAAGACACCTTTGAAAGACACTATAACCTGTCTAGTCATCGCTAGTGCCGGAAAAAAAGAAAAATCCGAACAAGTATGCGTCTAATGATGTATACCAGGAGGCACGTTCACTGGACTCCACGAGGTGATGGCCCTCGTTCAGAAGGAGAAAGAAGATGTCCCCATCACAATGGCGGAGTTCCTGAAGGTGTTGAGTACCGATACGTACTGCAATGAGTGCCTTGCCATTGTCGGAAGTCTGGCATCTTCATTTAATGTTGACCGCGACGGCGTATATGTACGTTGCGTTTGCCTGGGCGGTGCTCTCTAAAAGGTGGTCCATACAAGCCTATGGGCTGGAATGCTGTATTCTTCACCTATGCTGGCCTTGCAGGGCACCCCGGTGAGTCGCACATGGAATTTTCAATGAGAAAGGACTTTTACTGGCCGCACATGGCTGATAAGGCTTTCCAAATGGTGACGGATTGTCACTCGTGCGCTGCAGCTTGAGAAAGTATCGACAAACATCGGACGGCACTAACCATGCTACTGCCTTCAGGACTTTTGGAGTTTGTGGCCATGAATATGTTGGTCTCTCTCTCCAATTTGGAGTAAGGATACCGATTTGTCCTCGTGATAACCGATCGGTTCTCGAAGATCACGCTCGCCATTCACTCATGAGCACCTCGGTAGCAGAAAATACCGATACTCTTCTAGAGGTTTGCGTTTCCCGTCTGAGATCCCAGTGAACATCCTTTTGGAGAACATACCGCACATTACGGCGAGGGTATTTAGCGCCGTCTCCGGAATGCTGCGGATGAAGCAGTTTTTTAGCACTGTATACCATCCCCCGACCAAAAATAATGCAGAGGGGTTTTACAAAATCCATCGCCTAAAGGCTAAAGCACTACGTCACGGATCACCAGAAGGATCCGGACGGGTATGCTAGCCAGGTCAAGTACGTATGCAGCCTGCAGGTTCACCGCTCCATGGAAACCGCTCATTTCAATCTGAGTCTATCGCGCGTCTTGCTTGATGCCATTATCGCTGCATGCCCTACGGCGCACCCAGCGGTTGGGACACAGGCACTAGCAGCGCTTCAATCAGAGTGCCCAGTTTTGAGGCGCTATGGGGACGTACTCTCCAACGCAAAGGGTACATTCAACGACTTTCAGAAGAGATCAAAACGGGATTATGACATAAAGGTGAAAGAAAGCCCTCAACTGAAGAACGGCGACGAGAATTTGCTTAACGAACCTCAGAAGATTTCCGTAGACCCGCCGAACGTCGCGCTCGCTCCTACCACTTCATAGGTGACGACAACTGGAAGGAGACGGTGCGAAAGTTGGTTTCTGACCGGTGGTTGAGGGTTTGCAAAAAGAAAGGTGGTATGTCACACATCAAACGGGGCAAAGTGGATAGGTAGGTGTAGTACAGTGGCTCCTACGGAAATAGGGTGGTTTGGCCCTAAGGTACAATATTCCAAAGGAGGGTTCATAATTTCTTAGCTGGGCCACGTGGTGCATAATCTCGCCCGCGTGTGCTACAGTATCCTTGAGGTATGGTAGAATTATTATTTATTGTTTTAGATATTTTATGCAGGGAGTTAGTACAGTAGCGAGACCTGCCGAGGCGGGCTCCCGGCTTGACACTCAATCTCCCGGTTGAGCTCCACCTCTGAGAAAGTGAAGACAAGCACACTGGAGTCTTCTTCTATTTTTCCGGCTGGAGGCTCTTGTCTATTCACGCAGGTTTCTAGGCCGTCGATCCCTAGGTCGCATCATAGCAGCGCCTATAGGAGCATTGTCCGCCCAGTGAACCCCCCCCTTCGCTTGGTGTTTTTGGATCCCCTTTCAGAATACCCCCGGCTCGCGACAGCGGATACCGGAGACCAACTTTAGGAACAGGCACCTTTGGATTCAATAAAAACTCCTAACGGACGTTGTGCTTCACTACCTCGAGAGGAGGACTGACAGTACTACAACTAGTTTCCCGACTTAGAAGGTCACAGTTCCTAAAGGATTCGCACAAGTCGCAGCAGAACAGCGTTTCTAGTTTGCAACGACCAACTCCTAACAGTAGAATTCTTCCTTAAGGTGATCCGGAAGTGGAAGCAAATCACCCCCGACCTATTCTTCTATAGACCCCGCAGAACATCCCATGGAAACCCCCCTAAATGATCCTCAAACAACCGGCGCCGTTGGTGGGCGCAGCACGCGCAGCACTTCCCAGGAGATGGCTGTCACAATGGAGGACCCTTAAAGTCTCCTTCGGAATTCTGGCTCCTCTGTGGAGCGTTTCAGGAATAGCCTTACGAGACTGCATGATTGGAGGCAAGCGGAATCCCCCGCAGCACCTTTGGAGGACGCCGAAGTGGAGGTTGAAGAACCGTACACGGCATAGCAGCCGCCACCTCGGGAGCTGCAGGAACGAGAACACCCGGAGGCTAGCATGCTCTTGGATTCCCTGGCTCCGCGCCTTACAGATTGGCTCTCACAGGAGCTGGTTGAAAGAATTCCTGCAGGTGTTGAATCCCACTTCGGAGCGCGCTGCCACGCCCTTGTGGAGGACATCGCCTCGGCGAGCGCTCACCGCGCTGTGGATGCTTTGCTGGATTCCGACCCCTTCCTTGAGGTGATCTCAGATGTTATCCGTGCGGAAGTTCGCTCCCAAACAGCGCAGCTGCTCTCCTAAGCGGCGTTTCAAAGTTACTCATCCGTACAGGAGAGGCTCCCTCTATCAACACCTAAGGTGACCCAGTGCAGAAAAAGACAGGATACTGCCACCCCCTACGCCAGAGGAGGAAAGGATACTGCCGTAGGGAAACGGGACCACCTCAGGAATCTTGCTATGAACCGTCTGGACCTGACGCCCCGCGGAGGAGGACAGGATACCGGTCGCGACAGAGTCCACCTAAGGAGAGAAGGACAGGATACACCACGGGTGGATCGTGATATCGGGGGTATCCTCAGCAACACAGACAATCTTTAGGAAAGAAGAAGAAAGAAACGTAGGGAGAAAAGACGCAAGCGAGACACCGACTCGGAGGGAAGCTCAGACTCCGAATCCGTAAACAGCTCCAGCTCGGCGGACAGCACACATCCCAAGAAGAAGAGCAGAAGGGTCAGGAAGGTCGTCCCGCTTAATGACCTCTTCGCCAAAGTAGTGGATTATGACACCTACAGGTTGAATGGTCGCTCCACACTCTACGACGCGTCGGTCGCTTAACGACTCACGAAGATGCAGCGCCGTATGGATATTCAAATGAAGAAGCACTCCTTCTCAGGCGAAGACCCCATCTTGGTGTTGAATTTTCTTACGCGCTTTCGTTCGGCGTGGAACACAAATGGTGTCCATGAAGGTGCCGCCGTATGATGCTTTCAGTTCTACCTCACAGAGCATGCGCCTTCGTTGGTGCAGCCACGCCTCACGAGGGAGAGCACCATTGTGGACGCTCCTGGAACGGAGATCTTGACGACGTACCCGGAGGTAGTCAACTTCCTCCATAAAAGGTGCGCCACGGACGAGGTGATAGCCGATGCTGATGCTGAAGTCACTTCCCACAGGCAGAAAACCGGAATGACCGAGACGGAGTTCTCACAGAAGCTGTGGACTAAGGCCCTGTGGTGTGGGAATGTGTACCCCGAACGGCGGTTGAAGTCGCTGTTTGTCGAGGGACTCCTTCCCTCGATACGCGCAAGGGTGCGTAATCACTTGACCACGCACCCGAAGACCACCTATACGGAGTTAGCACATTTTGTGGAATCCTATGGGGAAACCCACCGTGCTGCTCGCCGCAGTCATGCTCCACTTTCGGACAAACCAGACGCCTCAAGGACCCGTCGGGCATCCGTCCTGACGTTGGACTCCAGCACCTCGGAGGAAGTCGACGAGCTCACGCTCGTAGGAGAGCAGGAGGCCCTTGCCCTCTCATACTCCTCCTCTCAGGGAGCCCCGTCTAGGACGAGGACACCCTCGTCTCCCACTTTCTACGCATCGGCAGGATCTTTCAGGAGCGTCAGATTTGCGAACCCTCGAGGCTACCCACCGCCTTGCAGTATTTGCTTATCTCGAGAGCCCGTACACTGTACGACTCTCACCCCAGCAATGAGGGCCGCCATCCTGCAAGAACGAGATAAAAACTTCCAGGACCTGAAGGACACCCCAATGGAGAGCGGAAGTTATGGAACCGTGTATCGCGACATCCGCTTCCGTCAAGGAAACTACGGTTACCGTGCTTCATCGGGAGTGCAGCCTGTCCCACTGTCACTGGCACCCGCAACGCAGGCGCCGGTGTCCCATCCGGTTGCATCTCAAGGGAACACGTCGCATCGCGATGCACAACCGCAGGAGCCGTCCCCGCCTGGAAAGCAGCCCCTCTTCAACCAGGAAAACCCTCAGAGCCACGCTTAGAGGCTTCGCGTGGCTCTCCAACATCGAGCCTCAGCTCCACGGAGGTTGCCTGTACGAAAGGGGGAGAGGCCGTCTGCTCCGTCGATGCAGAATCGGCCGGCCCCTCAATCCCGTTGGACCCATTCGCCACCTTTGAGGATTCTGTCTGCACGCTCCGCCGTGAGAACTACAAGGTGTTCGCCTCTATAGGATGTTCCCCGCTCGCCTCCACCACGGTGCGCGCTATCCTCGATACCGGAGCTGGCCCCAATCTGGTGCACGCCGACGTGCTCCCGCGGTCTGCTCTCGGTTCCTTCAGGACTGGCAAGCTCCTGACGGGGCGCGATGCGTCGCGACGAGCATTGACCATCCTCGGCGCAATCGCCCTGTACCTCCGGTTGGGCTCCTTACAGGTGAGAGTGTGGTTCCTCGTGGCGACCAACTTGGCCGCACAATGCATATTGCGTATCTTCTTTGTGGATCGATATGTACGTGCAATCTACCCACGCCTGCGGAAGGTGACGTTTCATGACGCTGCCCCTCTGGGTATTGTGTCTGCATCTCCAGCACCGGACACGAACTTGCGTCAAGTGGGTAACCTTCCGAAGGAGACGCAGTCGAATACGCTCCACGTGGTGAAGAGCATCGAAATACCCGCGAGGAGTCAGGCCGAAGTCTGGGTGCAGACCTCTGCATCTGGCCTTTCATTCCTACAGGGGAGTCCACACCTGATGACAAAGCAACACTCTATGATGGGGAATGGTGTTATGGAAGTAATACCGAACATCCTCTTTAGGGTTGTGCTCGCTAACCTCAAGAAGTCACCGTTACGGCTCCAGAAAGGAATTGTCGTCGGATTTGCACTACCCGCCCCTGCAGGGCTAGCTCACCTTCCTCGATCGAAAGACCTCGCGGCCCGCGATGCAATAGCCACCGTGGGGACGGAAGCGACTTGAACGGCTCCAGAGGAAGAAAAGCCTACCAACTGGCAGAAGAAGCTCCAAATTGGCGATGAGTTCGAAGGATATCGCCATAGGATAGTGGAGATGCTATCCGCGTTTGAGGATATGTGGACTGGTCGCCTGGGTCAGGTCAGCCTGGCCAAGCACAGGATCCAGCTCAAACCGGATGCTAAGCCGGTACATGAACTCCCGAGGAGGGCCGGACCCCACGCGCGTGACTTTGAACGTGATAACGTCCACCGGATGCTGTAGAAGGGCGTTATAGAGCCTTCCAATTCCAAATGGGCCTCCCCGGTGGTGTTTGTTTAGAAGAAGGATGGCTCCCTACGGTTCTGTATTGACTACAGTCGCCTTAACCGCTTTACGGTACGGATGAATGTATCGACTCCTTACGCGATGCGTCCGTTTTCTTCACGCTGGATGCGAATAGCGGCTACTGGCAGATCGAGATGGACGACTCCGATAAGGATAAGACAACGTTCACCTCGCACTTTGGGATTTTCAGATTCCTAAGGATGCCATTCCGGTTGAAGAATGCACCCGCTACGCTCCCAAGAGCGGTGGAGATTATCCTGTCAAAGGTGTAATGGCAGTACGCCTTGGTGTATATCGATGATGTCATCATATATTACCGCAGCGTGGAGGAGCACTTTATGCATGTGAAGCACGTGCTCCAACTACTAAAGGATGCTGGCCTCACCTTGAAGCAGGAGAAATGTTTCTTTTCCATGTCGTCGGTGGACTACCCGGGGCACGTTGTGCTCTCGGGCCGCCTACAGGTTTCTAGGAAAACTCAGGACGCCATTAAGGAAGCTCTCCCTCCCACAAACCAGACGGAGCTCCGCTCCTTCCTTGGGTTGTGTAACGTCTTCCGGAGGTTTGTACCCAACTTCTCCCGTATAGTGGCGCCGTTAAATCGTATCTTGGAGAAGGAAAAACCGACGCAATTGGCTCTCTTGACGGACGAGGAGTTTGAAGCCTTCGACACCCTGAAGAGGAGACTGAAAGAACCACCAATCTTGGTATTGCCGAAACGGCACGGCCGAATGGTGCTGGACACTGACGCCTGTAAGTACCAGGTTGGATGTGCCCTCCTACAGGAACAACCTGAAGGTGGACTTCAACCCACCGGGTATTGGAGTCGCAGCTTCACCCCTACGGAACGGAATTATTCCACTTCGGAGCGCGAATTTCTCGCCATCGAGTGGGCGGTTTTGCTTTTACGCCCATACCTGGAAGGCGCGCGCTTCACCTTGAGGACGAACCACGCACCACTGAAGTGGATACGGTCCTTGACGTATGCTTCCGGTCTCCTGGAAAGGTAGAGGTTTCGCCTTCTGGAGTTCGAGTTTCACATCCTCCACCGTCCTGGCGTGAAACACCAGGCCGCGGATGCGCTCTCGTGAATCCCCACCGATGGGGAAGATAAAACACCTTTAGAGGACAACATCCCGTGTCTGGTCATCAATGACGCCGACAGAAAAGAAGGATCCGACGGAGAATGTTTGGAGTGCTGCGAACCCGGGGGAAAGTACAGTGGACTCCCTGAGGTGATGGCTCTTGTCGAGGAGAAGAAAGAAGTTCTCCCCATTACCGTAGTCGAGTTCCTAAAGGAGCAGAGTACGGATGCGTACTGCAAGGAGTGCCTCGCCACTGTGGGAAACCTGACATCGTCATTCGACGTCGACCGAGATGGCGTGCTTGTAAGCCACGCCCCTCTGGATGGAGCTCTCCGAAAAATAATGCCGACGAAGCTACGGGCGAGAACGTTGTATCTCTCGCACTATCCTCGCCTTGCCAGACACCACGGTGGATCTCGGATGTACTTCACCATGCGGAGGGAGTTCTATTGGCCGAACATGGCTAACGACGCCTTCCAAACGGTGGCGGATTGCTATTTCTGTGCCGCTGCTAGGGGGAGTATACGGAAACAGCAGACGCCGATCACGCTGTTCCCTTCTTCAGGACCGTTGAAACTTTTGGCCATGGACATCTTGGGTCCTCTCCCCAAGACGGAGCAAGGGCATCGATTTATCCTCGTGATCACGGATCGCTTTTCCAAGATCACGCGTGCCATCCCCCTTCGGAACACTACTGCAGCAGTGATTGCCGACGCCTTTCTGGAGCATTGGGTTTATCCCTACGAGATACCGTTGTACCTCCTTACGGACAATGGCCCCCAGTTTGCGGCGAAACTCTTCAGCGCCGTTTCCGGAATGCTGGGGGTGAAACAGTTGTTTACAACTGCCTATCATCCCCTGACTAACGGACAGGCGGAACGGTTCAACAAAACTATCGCCTAGAGGCTGAAGCACTACGTCAGGGACCACCAAAAGGATTGGGACGCATATGTGGGACCCCTCACGTATGCAGAAAACCTACAGGTACACCGCTCCACGGAGACTGCTCCTTTCAATTTGGTGCTCTAGCGCATTCCAGCAAGTGCCCTCATCGCGGCACGTGCCACGGCGCACCCGGCGGGTGGGCCACAGACGCCAACAGCGGCGCAAGCCAAACGCTCCATCGTAAGGTGGTATGAGAACGCACTCGCCCTCGCGAAGGAGAGACTCAACGCCTCGCAGAGGAGACATAAACAGGATTTCGACCGTACGGTTATGGAAGGACCTCACCTGAAGGAAGGTGACGAGGTGTTCCTCACTAAACCCGGGGAAAACTCCGATGAACCGCCGGACATCACGCGCAAGTTAGCGCCGACCACCTCCGGACCCTTCAAAGTCCATGCCACCTATAGCGATACTGTCGCCATTGAGGTTGACGGGCTCAGGGACACCGTCTCCCGTGATAGGGTGTCGAAAGTCCCAACGCCCAGCCTTCCAGGAATGCCCGCCACCCCACCTCAGGGACAACGCGCGGAGAGTCTTCATTCGACCACCTCAGGCGCGACGACACCACGGGATACTGGGAACCGCATCACCTCTCTCGGTGAACTAATCCTGGAGGCTTCCGTCGCCATCCTGACCCCTGAAGGTGACATCCTCTACGCGGTGGACCATATCGTCTCGCATCGACAAACCCCTGCAGGAGTACTGTACCGCGTCCACTGGTATGGGTACACCTCGATGGACAAAACAGAAGAACTTCCCGAACATATCCCGGAGAACTGCCTTAGGCGATACCACGCCAATATGGTGCAGAAACGCCTCTCCACATAGGCGCTTCCGTTTAGGAAAGGGGGAGGGGGCCCCCAAACGGAGATGCTCGTCGTCTTCGCCGTCTACTCCCTACCTGGGGTTATCTTTTTCGCCTCCAGGATGCTGTGCCCGCTCTTTCGCACGCTCCTACGGCGGCACTTAGTGTCACTGAGCTCGCGGGCACGGCTTATGCATGTCTGAACTACCATTCGTGGAGTTTTTGCTCCATCCGAAGGATCGTTTATTGGTCTAGGTCCTATCACCTACAGGTCACCAAACCCCGTTGAGTATTCCGCTTCGAGGCGCGCTTTCGCTGTTAGCGCATGGCAGTCAAAGAACTCCGCCAGGCTGTCCTTGAGGACCGCCATCGAGGCTCGGTCTGTCCGGGCCTTATGGAGCTCTAAGACACAAGCACGCGCCTCGCGCAGGGCCTCCACAGGAGAAGTCGGAGCAGGACGGCCTGTCACGAGGCACGCCTGCACCAACTCCTGGAAGGCAGCCTCCAGAGCCCCAGAGGAGACTCCTCTCGACGGTGCACCCGATGCGGCCACCTTCGTTGCTGGCACAACAACCGCCACGGAGGGAGCTGCTGCAGACGTAGGACCAGCTGAGACAGGAGCGCCCCGACGGGATTCCGCGGGTTTCGCAGTGGCGGACGGCAATGCCAAGGGCGTAGTCGTTGACGCCGGAGGTGACTGCGGCGTGGGAACTGGAACGCTCCGTAGGCGAGGTTGAGTGATCGGCGCAGGGACGCTCCGCAACCGGGGTTGCACCACAGGGGCCGAAGGTACTGGGACGGGAGGAATCTCGTCCTCATCCATAGGAGACACAGCTGTTATTACCGCGGGAGCACCCGGGATTGCTGTGGGCCGCGATGTTATCACCTAAGGAGGCGCGCTCATATCCTGGGACGAAGATCCGCTTTCGCTATGGTCGAAATGCTTCCCTCGACGGAAAAGTGCCACGGTCGAGGTGTGATACACCTTAGGATTGGAAGAGGATGTCAGAGCCGGAGTAGGAGAGGACATTCCGAAGGTGTACGAAGCAGGGTGAATGGCGACCGAACGCGTGGTTGCACCTGAGAAGAGAGACCTGAAAGCACTCGAGGATTGTTTCGAAGCTATATTCACCACCGCGGAGGGAGCCGTATCGGGCCGCCACCGCGGAATCCAAGGCGAAGCCGGGAGACCGGCATCGGGCGAGTTATGGAGCACCATAGTGGAGCGCGCGCTCATATCCAACGGAGGACGAAGGGGGTGCGGACGAAAAAATTATGAGTCCGGCGCCTTCACGGAGATAGGATGAGCAGAGTCGACGACACGGGTGTTGCCAAAAGGAGTAACCTCGGAGGAGTCAGAGTGGCTAACGCCCCCCGGGGGTCGATATCCTCGCAGGACTGACCCACGTTCCGTCCCCGGAAGTGCGTGCTTGCACCACGCGCAGTACGCCGGAGGATGCGGGCACTCGCGCTGCCGACTGGCGCAGCGGCATCGAAAGAAGACACCAAGAAGGAGTGGATGCAGCCAGGTGAAGGAGAAGCTGAGCCTACGAACGCCGCAAGGAGTGAAACGCGAGCTTGCGGCAATACGCCGCGCAGAAGTATGGAAATGAAAAGGAACGCCTGAAGGAGAGAACGGGCAAACCGCCAGAGGCCGCACGTGCCGCAAAATCGATAGGAGCCACCCCGAGGATCAAGAAAGCGGAAGATGCACCTCGAGGACATGGTGAAATTTAGGAAAGGGGGTATGTAGTACAGTAGCTCCTACGGAAATAGGGTGGTTTGGCCCTAAGGTACAATATTCCTAAGGAGGGTTCGTAATTTCTTAGCTGGGCCACGTGGTTTATAATCTCGCCCGCGTGTGCTACAGTATCCTTAGGGTCCGGTAGAAGTATTACTTATGTTTTTAGATATTTTATGCAGGTAATTAGTACAGTAGCGAGACCTGCCGAGGCGGGCTTTTGGCTTGATACTTAATCTGCCGGTTGAGCTCCACCTCTGGGGAAGTAAAGACAAGCACCCTTTAGTCTTCTCCTATTTTTCCGGCTGGAGGCTCTTGTTTATATACGCAGGTTTTTAAGCCGCCGATCCCCAGGTCGCATCATAGCAGTGCCTGTAGGAGCATTGTCCGCCCGGTGAACCTCCCCCTCTGCTTGGTGTTTGCGGATCCACTTTCAGAATTCCCCCGGCTCGCGACAGTGGATACCGGAGACCACCTTTAGGAATACGCGCCTTTGGAGTCACCAAGAACTCCTAACGGACGTTATGCTTTACTACCTCGACAGGAGGGCTGACAGTACCACAGTATGCTACAAAATGCGTAGCAGATGTCTGCAGTGTTTCACCTTCAACAGGATCGACAGCATTCGCAAGAGAAAAAGCTCGAGGAAGGTCGAGTGAGAGAGAAGAGAGGATGGAGTCGAGTTTTGTGCACGAAATGAAAAAGTTGGGACCAGTTTCGGTGTTGTGCGTTATCATTGGGACATCCGTAGATTCCTGGGGGGTGGAAGAGAGTGTTTTCAATAACCTTTCCGCTGCTGTCTTAACAGAGGACGCAATGTTGGTATGAGAAGGGGTAGGGAGTGATCCACGACGTGGGGAATGAGGGGTGGGTTCCTAAAGGTTATCAAGGATGGATTGGGGACGACTCTGAAGGGGGATTGGCGCTGGTGCAGATGAAATTGACGTCAGGGAAATCTGATATATATCAGTAACTGATCCATGGTGGCGATCGGAGGTGACTCCAAAGAGGAGACGGCGTGGTCCACTGAATATGCTCTGCACACGAACTGCGCCTTGGCGAGTCGCTAGATGGTGAAGAGACTCTGCCGAAAGTTCAATCTGTGAATGAGAATACCTTATATGCTCCAAGAGACGGTGCAGATCAATATAAAAGGAAGTGCAACTCTGGCAGCGATAACCGGTCTACACACGCAGACTCGTTAATGGGCGTAAAAGCGAAGCAGAGGGGGAGGGGGAGTCCGGGTTGTATTCGTTCCAAATTGGGTGGGGAGGTTCGGTGTTCAGCATTGCGATTCGTTTTGCCCATACCTTGTCAGCGGTTTTGTGAGCATGTTTCGGTGGAATATTATGCGTCGTTTTGAGATGAAAGCGGAGGAAACGAAGAGACGGTATACCACACTCACAAGTAACACACACAATGAAAAAACCAACAGAGTGGAGGCCAATTTTGAGCCCGCCAGTACCAGCTGTCGTAATGGGAGAAACAGTATCGGCAGCGGGAGGCAACTGCGGCGTAATGGAAGAAGAGATGAAAGCAGCAGACATTACTGGGACGGGATTGATGTGGCGGTCTGCATTCAAAGTCGGGAAATCGTTGTTGTTGTTCATACTTGAAGTTTTGAGAGATACGAAGGGACTTTATCGTACGCGGCCGACGAGGGAGAAGATGGAAAATTGATGAAAACGACAAATCCTCCGGCGAGAAGAACGAAGAGCCGCAGAAAAGTGAGATACGACCGCCAGAGGAGAGAGGGAGGAGCAGAGCGGAAGGAAACAGAAAAACAACGATAATGTGCAGAACAAAAAAGTGCCGAGACAAAGCAGGAAGAAAAAATCGTTGTTTTAACAAGACAAAGGCTACAGAGGGGGAGGGGGGAGGGGGTGGGGTGCAGGAAGGAAAATCCAGTGGCTACGAGAAGTAAACGCCACTACAAACGCTTGTAATTACACTTGCTGTAGAGGATCCGGGAATATAGGATGGTAAATGGTGCATGTGTGTCATGGATAAAGGGGGAAGGTATGTTACATTTTGCGGAATTGGAAGAATGGCGGGAGACGAATGGGATCGGAGATTGAGAGCTCTGCATTCAGCTGTGGTAGTATGAGCCTCACTGCGCCTTGCGGGTGTTACTGTTTGCACAAAGCTTAATGGATGTGTTGGTAGAGCTGGGGGGCATTGGGTGATGTACTTTAGCTTTGGGGATATTGAGCCGGACATTTCGCAAAGTACACTCTCAGTACATGCGGGTTAACGCTTGGGGTGAGGGGTTTAGAAAAAAGGTGCTGCGATTTGAATGGGTGGCCTAAAAGGGTTAGAATGAATGCAATGAGAATGTATAGAAAATATGGGCAAGAAGAATGTGTAGTACGGATCTAGCACAAGAGACCGATATGTGTACATGATAATATATACTTTGGAACATATAAGGCATATATATTTTTGCTGAACGTAAGCTCTGAGCGCTGTATGAATGATGCTCTTTGGAAAACGCATGGGACGGAATAAAAAGTATAATGGAAAGCCATTGAAAACGCTTGACGGAACAAAATGCAATGAAAGCTGGAATCTGGCATAGAAAACAAACAAGTATGTCATATTCTTTGGGGTTGTATAAAGATTACAGGTTTAGGGAAGGAATATGCACTGAAAGAAGGATGTGGAAATTAATTATGTACCTAAGCACATACAAGGACTTTGTAACTGACGTTTATAGAGTTAATGTAGTACAAAATAGGTCCGGATAAACACGAATGCGGTACAGGACATGTGAAAAAAAGTATGACATAGAGATGGTCGGCGTTATAGTGAAATATATATGTTATAAAAGCACTTTATGAATGAGTAAGGTGGAAGAAAGAAGAAAACTATATGCTAAAGAAAGGGGGCCACCGTTCTTAAGATTCAGAAGCTGGAGCCAAATTGTTATTCCAGTCATACGCATTTCCGTAGTCGATGAAGATCTCATCACCGCGTTTAATGAGACGAGAAGCTCTCACCGTAAGTAAGGCGTACGGTTAAAGTTGTCTTCTATTTCTCAGAATGGGTGTGTAAGAACGGTCAATGTAAACATTGGCTTTTCTTCGAGGTTTAAAGCCGTCCTGCACTGCATAGAAATCTGGATCATCCAAAAGGTAGCACGGATCGTTAATAAACCCTCCGACGCAAAACCGGGCCGGGGAAATCCAGACGCTTGTCCGTTTGTTGTCCTGATTTAAACCGAGAGGAGGGTAAAAGTCAAGACCTTGGAGATCCACTTGCATGCAATAAGTGCGAAACTCTTGAGGTGTAACGCCCATAATGCCAGAACCATACGATTTGTGGATTTCGGTTCGCTGAGACATATCATGATATAGCAGCGTTCCGTAAAAGTAGCAGACTGTTTCGTGCTGGGCAAAAGTGCTGTTTGCGAACAAACCAAGCACAGCGGATGGATGCGCAACAGTAGACTGCGCCACGACAAGGCGTAGGGAGGATGCTTCCATGGCTCTGAGTTCCGGAACGTCCATGAGATTGAATTGGCCTTGATACTTCTCTGGCCATCTGTACAGTTCCAATTCATTGCCTGTGGAAACGAATTGCATGTCGTTCCATTTAGAGGCACAAAAGGAAATGATGTGCTCAGGGAATTTTTGGTACTGGGGGAAGCCAGGAACAGCAGTCCATGTCCTAGATGGGCGAATGTAGTTCTTGAAGTAGGTTGTGATTACATTTGCCGCACCAACCAGTCCCTGTGTTAGAAATCGAGCTATCTCGGCCCGGCCGGGTAGTATCTTGGGACGCGCGGATATCGGGAAAGCCCCGTTGAGCGTGTGATAGACATGGTCCGAAAAGAGATAAATTGGAGGTCCGGTGGGGATACCCTCGTACGAGGGCGAACCTGGAGGGAGAAAAGAATATTCCAGACAATGTTTCTCGGTGTCACGGGCGGTTGAATTCCGTAATCCAAAGAGTGCTTCACCACGATGGAGGTAGTTAATCGCGTGGGTGACAAAATTCATACTGAAGATCCCGCTTGCTGTAGTATACTGGGCGTAACGGCGGGACTGCAGTTGCGATACGTACTGTAGCTCTAAGGCCGAAAAGGCCAAAACAACAAAAAAAATTAAAAAACTAAAAGAACCGTGCAAAGCAGGTGATATCAGGCCTCCATACTGTAGCAAGCGGGCCGCGCGTGGGTGTCGTGCGCGTACTGGGAGGCCATTCAATGCGTGTGCCATGTCGCGCGACACGCGCCGAGACGGCTGCCTTGGAGTCCACCGTGCAAACGAACGTGAATTGCGCCTGCGATGGTAACCGTCTTCATATATACGGCCTAATCGGAATCTAGTGAATCAACAAAGTGGCAAGAAATATCTCCACTGAGTGCGTCTCACTTCAATTCTAGAACAGATACGTTTGACTCTTGAAGCAAATGTGTAACTAAAGACGCAGTGTGCATTGGCGAATTATCCTGTTGCAAAAAAAGCTTTAATGATGAAAATAGTAGCCAATTGATGACACATAATTGTATAGCACTTCTTGATATTTTTCCGCTTTCATAGTTGTTCAAATGAATGCAATGTCAGTAAGAGCGTTTTAAAAATGACAGCCGAGACCATTACAGAAGCCTTTTAAGAAGGCCTGGTACGAAATTCAGAATATTTATTACAAAGACCATTCTAACAAAATATGTAGCAATCTGGACCGTCTTCATTGAACCTATCTTCATCGGCGAAAAGAAGACTTTCTCTTTCTTTTCTACATTACGCTTTTACAGCACTCCAATGAACGTATTTTGCTTGCGATGTTCTTGAAGAATTTGTTTTATACTTGAATAAATTTGTGTCGTTTAATGACAACCAGAATGTTGATGTTGAAACATTGAGATTAAGATTCATTCCCATTGTTTTGCACGATCCCTTTTTTTGGAAAAACTCTCTTTCACTTTCTATTTTCTCTGCTAAACTAAACTTTCTAGAACGGCCTGTAGATCATTGTAGTCTTTGAAGAGTCCGAATTTTAAGAAGATTAGCAACTTTCACCGTAGAACGCTTCAGTTTTTGAGCGATGGCACTGTTGGAGTTTTTTTTCGACGTTTACGTTCATGATCTGAAGTTGCTATTGCTTAGAAAAAGGAGGAGCCCTAGCAAATTTCGGTGAAAAGAAGACGGTTTTTATATATTTTTGAAACGATTCTACATAAACGATGTGCATAAATTATACTACAGAACAGTTTTGGCGTACTACTAACGGAGAATATGATTTTAAAACGCATTCCAAACATAAAATGGTTTGAGTACATACGGACATCTCCGCCAGTTTTATGTGGGAAATTGCAAGAAACCAAACATTGCATTAACGTGGTATACTACCAATGTTTAGAATAAATTTGATCGCTTTCTTGTTTGACTCTGAACGTTACCTCCCCACCGGCTCTGATTGAGCAAGTTCCACACGCCGCATCAATGCAGAAGGAGATACTCATAGGAGACGAACTTGACGTGCTCGCGCATATTTCCAGCTCTTCGGATTAAGATGAAGATATCGTGAGGGGTGAATCATGCCCTGGACGAGCGCCCAATGTAGAGCGCTTTTGATGATTGAGTTGTAGAGCAGCTTTATCATGAACATTTCTCCAACAGTCCCGTGTACAATGCCCGTGCGTTCAAAAGAAGGTTTCGATTATCTCTAAACCATTATACGCGCTTTCAGGCATCTTTACTGGGCGCTGACCGCTTCTTTCATTTACGAAAAGATGTGACAGGACGGATGGGGCTCTCTGCAGAGTAGAAGCTACTAGCCGCTTTGCGCATGCTCGCATACGGCAACAGCGCTGAGTCCATTGATGAATACGTACAACTGGGCGAATCCACTACTCTGCAGTGTCTTAATAATTTCTGCCAGGGTGGGATAAGAGTTTTTTTGACTGAATAGCTTCTAATTACAACTGAACAGGATCTCAAAGCTATACTACATCGAAACGATGCAAATGGGTGGCTTGAGCTGCTATGATCCATCAATTGCTGTAAATGGCTTTGGGAGAACTGTCCCACCGCTTGGCCGGGTCAGCTCGTGGGAAAAGAAGGGGTGCCAGCAACTATATTGGAAACCATTGCGGATGACAGGATGTGGATGCAGCACATGTTTTTTGTAATGCCAGGAAGCGCGAACGACATACATGTTCTACATAAACCCCATCCTCGGACAAAATAGCCATGGGATAGTTCCCGATACCTTTGAAGTACACCATAGAAGGACAGGATCGGAAAACAACATACTGGTGGGCAGATGGAATTTATCCTGGATATCGTTGCTTTGTTTTCCCCAAGCCACGCCATGGTAATGAAAAGAAAGAGCATTTCTCATCGGTGTAAAAGAGCGTTCGAGAGCATATTAAACATGCATTTAGACGTTTCTAAAACAATTGGCACATACTCGGGCACATCACTCGCTTTAGGGGCGCAAAACAAATGGGAAACGGTTGTTTTTTGTTGTATATTGCTGCACAATATGTGAACGGACATAAAATGGGAGGAGCAAGATATTGGTACGCACATTCACACACAAAATTCGGACTGTTCGATAGAAATAAGAGCTTAGGTTGACCCGATGTGGGTGTGATAAAGGACCTACAGCCAGTATAGAAGTTGTAGCTGGGTCAATGGTGGCACTTCACCAGGCAAAGAACCTTATGGCAGATTAGCCATCTCACTTGAAAAATAAGCGACTAGTAGTTGAGCAGCTATGCAGGGCTCTTGATGCTTCCGCTTCTTTGTTTGTCTGCTCGTAGGATGGGATGTGGTATTGGGATCCATTATCATCTCTGACATCTAAAAGGATTGTCAGAGGCTGCGTCAAATGCTTCTGACGCTTGTTTTTAAATCTCTGTAGATCGGAAACAACTCGCTTGCTCACGGTGCCACAATTTTCTGCCATTTTGTCGTCATTCCATCTCTGTGCACCGAACGTAAACAGTAGTATCTCAAAACATAAGCTACATTCGGTGTTATGTTTACTTTTACAGTCCAGGGCTTTCTTTTCAACACTGAGCTTCTCCTCTGCAGGACGCTCCTGCCCAGCTTTCATTTTCGTCATAGTTATTCGACAAACGCGTGCGTTCTAGTTCGTTAGAGGCACTGCAAATCCTCCAGACCCTTCAGTGCCGTCGAGTACTTCAGAACTATAAACGATGCCTCCAAATCTGTGCTCTGGCTTGCTTTCATTCATTTCAATTTCTTGAGAGAGACTAAATATCGGATGTTGCATTAAATGCCAGGCTGCCACAAACTTTAAGGTTTTGCTACAGACGTCTGCTGCATTGTGTGCTTCCGTCAGTTTACTTCTCGTGGTAGTAGCGCACAAAGTCTGTTAGGAGTTTCTGTCGACTTCAACAGCGCAAGCTCTTAAAGTTGGTCCCCGATGCTCGCTGATACAAGCTGGGAGAATTATAAAAGAGGATCCGCGACCATCAAGCACAGAGGGAGGTTTACTGAGCGGACAGTGCTTCCACAGGTGCTGAAACGAGGCATCCTGGGTATCGGCGGCTTAAAAACCGTAGAATGTTTGACGAGAGTCTCTAACTGGAAAAATAGACGTAGATTCAAAGATGCTTGGTCGACTTCCCCAGAGGTGGAGCTCTACGGGTAGATCAAGTATTACGTCGGGAGCCCGCCTCTGCAGGCTTTACTACTGTACTAATTAACCACCCGGATTAACTAAAATAAATATAAATTCTACCGTTCCTCAGGGGTATTGTAGCGCCCGTGAGCCAAATTATGCACTACGTGCATCAGATAATAAGACACGAGCCCTCCTTAAGATTGACCCGTCGTAAAGCCACACCACCTTACTATATTAAGACCTACTGTACTATTCGTTGCACATATTTTACCCTCCATAGAGACAGATACTGAGGCAAACAATATCTGTATGGATTGTACCAAAGGGCTTCAGTGGGACAATGCGGCCATAACAACCCAAGAATCACGTACATGCCGGGCTCACGAGTTCGAATCGTGTCTTCGGAGATTCTGTAGAGCGACGCTCGCGAGAATGGAGTATGAAAACGTCATTATATTTTACAGTTACATCGGATAAGAATTCGCTTTTCTGTTTGGACCCTTTGTTAAATATTTTGGAGCAATGAATGAAAACATTATCTACAGCTTCATTTGCGGACGAGCGGATATTTGACCCTCTGGTTTTCGGCGTTTTTGGAGCGTGGAACGGCGCTTCTGAGGGGGTTGAGATAGTTCTCGATTCAAAGGTAAGTAAGGTCATGCTGTAGAAATTGAGACATTTAACTGTGGAAGATGGTCTTTGGAGATGGGCGAGTGATCTTCAATGACATTTATTAACGAAAGCGGGATTGGAAGTGGCGCGTTTATTGAGTGGACATCGGTGCACTGCTGTTTCGGTTTTGACCTGGCGGGAGATTGCGCCAACAAGCGAGTGCCGTGTGGTAAGTCTTTTGCTCATCATAGGCAAATTTTTGAGGCACATTCTTCCGATTTGCATCCTCATTTTGCCCTGGCGTAAAATTTTGCCTCTCAAGTTTTTTGGCGGTGGGAGACGTTGGTGGGAGAAAAAGGGAAAATATTTGCTAATTCGAAGCTCTACTCCAACCGGTGGAGATCTCATAAGAGAACTGTAGGAAAGAGATAAAGGTGCATTGTTGCTCAGCCATCATTTGTCATTTTGGTCTCTTTCGACAGAACACGCGCTGTCAGTTTGGGTTTTATTGTGTTTGTGTACCCTTCTTGCATTCTCTTTCTTGGCGCTAACTAGCACCTATTTAAGACAGTAGAAAGCTTCCGGAAGCAGTCGCTGCAAGTTTCCTAATCTTGACAAGAGAAGTTAACATCAATCTTCGTCTGTGCGTCAGATACTTGATATCTCACTCATACCAATTGGTGACTGCTTCAGCATCAGCTCCAATTCTGTCATGTTCGTCACCATTGCTCTGTTTGTGCTTTTGTCCTCATATCTTATGTTTTTGCCGTTTTCTGTATCTCTTCGATTGATCTGTACTCTGTTTGGGTTATCAGCAATAGCGTACGCAAACCAGAAGCCCATTAATGCAAGCCGAGAACACGCAAAGCTTCTACGCCGACGAATGCGTACTATTTTAATTCAAGGGCCACTTATACAAAACTCCATGCGATTTTTACTCTTGTTTTTAACGTCAATGTATTGGGCCTATGCGTCTGGAGTGTTAGCCAATCAACCTACCGGGGATTTGGAAAGACAACATTACTTCCTCGACCCAACAGGCGCGCCACAATTATTTCAGAGATATTGTACTGGGGAAAGTCAAACTACTTGCTCCGCACTACTTATCATGGTAGAAGCTGCTTTTGTAGTTATAAATCTGGCGACGCCGTGGATTTTGTGCTACGATTTTTCCGAGGAGAATCCGTTAAATATCCACTTCAATAACTACGATGAAAAATACAAGATCAAAATAGCCATCGCATATGGCATAGCTGGAACGATAGGTCTCGCAGGCGGACAATGTTTACTTGCAAGTATTTTTGATACATATCACCATGTAATGAACCCTAAAGAAATCTCTATGCATGTGGGCAACGCTGCTGCGATTTGGACGTTCGTCAACAATATGGAAGGAGATCTGAGATATATTTTTCAGTTGCTAGCTTGTCAACTTCTGCTTAGTATCGCCGCAGCAGAACAAAATGTTTTTGGAAAAAAGAGAACCATGTTGATCGCAGTTTTGTTGAGTGCTGTAATTTGCCTGGCTCGAAGTTTTACGATTTCTGTATTTCTGATTGGTAAGTTTTCGGATGCGGTCTTTCGCTTCAGCAGCAACGCGTGGACTGTCTTCGCAATCGGAGTGGCCTTCTCCATGTACGAGCGTTTGCTGAACGCAGCAAACCACTATGTGTGACATTATTTAAATATTGATAATGCAGAGTTTTGTATTTTTGCCATGAAGGCAAAAAAGCGAAGAATCAATTTTTCTGGTCCTTCTTGTCATATGCACTGTGGTGAAACATTAGTTTGTATGATACTATTTACGAAGCATACCACGCCCAGTACTGCTTCATTGGCTTCTTTGTGTTCGCCTCAAGGGAAGATCCTTTAATTTTGGAAAAGTATAAGAAACCAAGCGGCTACGGCACGTGCTCTACCACTCAGATGGGCAGAATTCATTGAGTTCAGTCACGACCACAACGCTATGAAGGATGAAGTCAAAGAGCTGCAAAGCTCATTACAATTCATGAGGAAAACAGAACGCCCCAAAAATACATTGGATGATAGCAGAGCTTTCTCATGCAGCCACATCTAGTGCGCAACAAACATGCTTCTTCGTTCTTATAAAACCACGTTCATGGCGTCTGTATCATGTCAGTTTTATGAATTAAGATACTATATCCAGCAAAAAAACAACCCAAAGATGTTCAACATGCGACAGACGTTTTCTGAAGCTCTGCAGAAATATTGACAAACATTATTTTACAAGCAGATCTCTATTTTATTTCCACGATGTAAAGTCTAAATTTTGAGATGAAAAAGGTTTTGTCATTCCATATTTAAGGGCTAAAGATTTGATCTGATTAAAGCAGTCGCGATACTAAGTAATGTGTATGGAACCTTCATTGCTTCGATACAGCCACGTGAAGGACAAAAGCTCCATATTGATAAAGAGGGTTTCTAGAAAAAGACAAAATAATGCAAGTGGGTTTACACACGGACGGGATTTGTTTCCTTGAAGGCAAGACGAAAGATTTTGCGTGCAGGGACAAAAAAAAAAAAGATTTGTGTGCACATGTGAACGTGCTATAGCTCTACAATTAATTGAGTGTTTCCGAATTCCGGGTTTACAAACTCATGACACGACCCTTAGTAACTGCGTGTTGCTCGAGCCGGGAGTGATGTGAAGTCGATGAGCGCTCTCCCAGTGGGAGAGTCGCCCACAGCCTGAGGTTCGAGAAGACGATGACTGGCAGCGGTGGCTGCACAGAACCGCTGCCGGGTTGCTCTTTCCGTGCAGATGAGAAATGTTGTACACGTCATCCACGTGCGTGATGGCAAGGGTGCAACCCGAAGACACACAAACACAACGCACAAATACAATGTTTTCTGTATTTTATTTATAATTTTCCACGTCCGCGTGTTGACAAAAGCAAAGGTTTGGTGTCCTTGAGGTTGCACTCATCAAGGAACTACATCCAAGGCCTTGCGTGAAAAAGAGCAGAACCGTCAACGTCTCCGCTTATTCGCTTCCCCTGGTACCCTTTCCATGAACCGCTTTTCGCTGAGTAGGAAAATCATACTGGAGGTGAAAAAGCACTGTTGACTGTACATTGAGAACATCAGATCTCGTAACCGTTACAGACTGCTGGTTAAGCATTACTTCTTCTTTTTCAATATCTT
>JAHNZQ020000277.1:155749-168513 GCA_019155205.2 Gracilaria vermiculophylla
TTGACAGTTTGCGCACTTATCAATAACAGAAACTAGATATTTGTGCACATCTGCGTTCCAAATATTATTTCTTTCGAGAAGAATTTTGATGTCTGAAAAGGAGGAATGACCACAAATGTGTTGGTGGACCTTGTCAACGATTGACTTTCTTTTGGGCCATGAAAGATCTGATAGACTATTACTCGTCTGAGCAGTGGCACAAAAGAACACAGAACTGGTACAGGAGTTTGGAACTGTGGACAGAACCAAGAAACGTTCGTAAGTAATAAAGCAGTGAAGATCCTTATCACGAAGTGAAATAAGATCGTGAGTACCATTTTGAGTCATAAATTGTAGGGCTTTACCGTTCATGTGAATAATATTACAGAAACGAGTTACATTTCTTCCAACAACCCATTTAGACGATCCCGAGATCAACAAATGTCGAATATTCACGATAAAGTTTTTGTCAGATAACACAGGCAATTTAATTGATCCAAGGATCTTTCTTGAAGAAGTACAGTGATTTCCAGATCCATACTGCCAATAGGGACGATCTTTGATAACATTTGGAAGAGGTTCAAACGTTCCATTCCAATCAGGTAAAACAAAAGGTTGAATTAACTTAAACTCTTCAACGCCCATCCAACTGTATAGAGCACCGTCATCCAATAAGAGACCGATTCAATTCATAAAAAATTCATCATGGCCTGAAAGCTGAGCCATATGATAAGATGCAGTCTTCTGCAGATTGGTCGAACTGTTAGTCTGATAGGATGTAGCAGAAGACTTATTCAGAAGACAATCAGAACCAGTAGCCCAATGACCTTTCTGATGACACTTATGGCACGTAGACTTCGACTTCAAGTCTGCCAGCTGTTCTTTGGAGAGTGTCTTCTTCTTACCGGCTTTCCGAGTATCGTGTGTCCTCGCAGAACTGGCCTGAATACTGGAATGTGAACTAGTATCTTTCACGTCTCTCGGTTTCTCACATTGGCGTACAATTGAGGATACAGATTCGTAAGTTAGCGACTTGGGAAAGTCAGAGGTACTGGAAGAAGGATCCAAATTTGAATCTTTCGGAGTGGCGGCAGCCATGATAGAAATTCTTTGATTACCATCAACGTTCGCATTTGCCATTAACATAAATGCTACTAAAGAATCCGGTAAAATTGAATCCTCAGCAGCGTGAAAATTAAACTTTGCAACTTGAGCTTCAAATCTCTGCTCAAAAATTACGAAACGATTCGTTGAAATTTCGTCTTGTTGATAAAAGATCCAAGAAATCAGTATAAACTTCACTGATGACAGCCAAAGCATCTCGTATGTAGATAGCATCAACACTATCCATGACGCCATTCGCGCTTTTCAAAACATCGTTGATGATATTTTGGCACAGACTTCTAGCTCTTTCATACAACTGCGATAACAACATAATTCCACGAAGATTAACAGCAGTTTTGTTACTGTTATTTGAAGAAAGTTCGTCATGAAATGCTTTCCATAACCGAACTGAGCGAGCATACTGACTTTAATCACCTTTAACATCAGTCCAAGGAGCTTGCTTCAAATCCCAAGAGAAGCGAGGACGACTAGGTAAGTCAGAGGAACTAGAATTTGGAGCTGGGCCCATATCTTAAAATTTAGAGCTAAGAGACAAAACAAAAACAATGTTTATCTGGAACGATGAGAGCTGAAATCTCTGAAAATCCATCGGAGCTATGATGTTCTAAGATACATTATCGCTTAATAGCAAGACTAGAACAAATGAACAGATACAAATACAAATTAAACGGATGCCACGAATTCAAGGATTTGTATTCAATTATACTCAATCATTCAGAATGTCTCCATTAGGAGAGCCACTACGAAGTGTTCCAGTACTCGACCGTCCGTACCTATTTCTTCATGGCGTACTTTAGCAGCTACATCTACCGTGATAGTCCATTTGGAGCTACTATCGGGTCGGTCGCCTTTGCAAAGTTCGCCGCCATGGCGGCTTTATTGGTTCTGTACATTGCAAAAGAGGAAGTGACCCAGCCCACCAGAGTTCCGGAGGAATTCTTCTTGTGTAGCGCTTTTTTTCCGTCGGACGCTTTTCCCGCTCGCCTAGCTATTTGATCGCTGTGACCCGTGTCGAATTAAGCGTATTCATTTTGGTTGCGGACACTTTGTATATGGCCGAAGAGCTCGGGACCATACTGGATGTAGCACTTTTACACGAGTGCAAATCTAGCCCGCAGTAGGCCCTGTGGAGTCGCAATAATCAGTGGGAAACTCGTGAAACAAAACTATGAGATTAGCGGCAATATGGTTGGAGGCGACAATGATGACGCATTCGTCGTCGAAGAATCTAAAGTGCCTCCGTTCATGAGATTCGGCGAGTACCAGGCGGTATTAGCTTCGATTCATGTATCTACCACTATCCCTGCGAGAGCGCTTTCTCCAAACGGTTCGGTTCTTCTCAGCATTATGGTTTTACCCCAGAGTCGTACCCTTCCAGTAACGTCTATGGGTCGACAAACTGCTATCACGGTTGTCAACAAAGTTTTAAGCCCAGATTCTCTTTTGCGGGACGTACCCGACCAATCTGCTATCGACAAAAATCACAGCCGTCTATAGAACAGTCGTTCCCATTACTTCAAACGCCTTGTTCCTGCGCCAACTGTTTCCGCAACTAACACTCTAACTTCGAGCCTTCCTTAACTGTATCGTGTGGCTGATTTGAACGTAGCCATTTGGGATGCCCGGGACTTCTCTCAACACCAAGCTAAGTACATGGTCACTGAGTAAATGCATGTTCTTATGCACATGGAGGGAATCAAAAAACAAATGGGTTTGTGCGCCGCCTACCACCCGGTTTTTACGGATCTTGCCACCCCATTTATTGCTTCTTTTCCTACCGGTGCATAACTCAAATACACGACCGCTCCACAGGGCACCGCTTTTGAGCATCATTCCACAGCGCCAATACGGTTGTGCCATTCAACGAGAAAATGGGCACATATGCTTTGCATAGCCGTAAGGCCTCCACGCGACTTCCTCTATGACTTTCTTGTGGATTTCCGTCCCAAAATCTCCGTATGAATGAGCTACCCACCGATAGGTCTTTGGCTCCGTAGCTGTAGGGTGACACTCTTCTCGACGGCTATTACGTTCAAAAATAAGTATTCTCTTCCAGTTCATTTTTTTTTATTAACAGATATTTTTGTCTTCGTTTTACTCCATTCTTCTACACTTCATCTTTTTCTTCACATTTCTAATTTCTTTTCAAGTCTTCTTCAGCACTTTTCTGCTTCTTTCCCACGATCCCAGTCGCGAAAAATATCTCGTCCCCCCTCTATAGCGTTACTGGTACACAGGGACGCTAAATGCTTGAACGGGTAGGTTATGGTTGCGATGGCGGGAATACCAGGGGAGAACGTTGTGTGGTATGGGCCTTGAGGGTTTAAAACTTTCTTGTGTGGCATCACATAGCCAACAAGATAAGGAGTAGCGGATCCAATCCGTGGTATGCTCATGAGCCATGACGGTTTTCATAACCTCTGGGCCGGCTCCTAGCACCGGTTGAGGGCTGATGTCATTTTCCATGAGATCTGGGTGTGATGCGGGGTCTTCCATAAGGTCAGATTCTGTCCATGAGTTCTGAGACAGGAACAGACCCCACTCGGGGACAAGAAGCCTTTGAGACCGGGTCAAACAAAATGGTGTTGGCGAGCCCACGTTTCCTGATTGTTACATTAGCTCCGTCTTACCGCATCGACTCAAATGGGCCATTGGAGTTCAAAAAGAACTTTTAATTGATCAGTTCGCCTTCGGAAATGACCTTCCTGATCTTCGGTGCTTACCTAGCATTGCCGGAAGGTACATCCAAGTAAACGTAGTCTATGGGTTATAAGTAGACTACACGCCTCCTTTACTAGTCATAATACGCTTCTTATCGCAGTCGGGCATTCTTTATCGATCCGAAAACAACTTCAAGGTTTTCCTAGAGGCGTTAGAAAGTGGAAGTTTTCACTTGTAGGGATGTTTGAGTCCTCGTTTCCTGTTGATGTGTAGGGATGCTGATTAACATAATACCGGATGGGTTCCGAGTAAGAAACAGTTCGATCTATGTCATCCCTGTGGAACTGTGTACCTGTAGGTTGTAAGCGTGTGTTCTTGGCTGAACGAAATGCGCCCAAAATGTTTGGTGTTCCGCGACAATATGCCAAAGCCTCGCCGCTCAGTTTTTGTTATATTTTTCCACTTACCCGTTGATTTGGGAATAGTACGAGGTGGTATAAAACCGCTCCAAACCCAACAGGACGCAAATGGATTCCATAACTTCTAATACCAATATAAATCTGATGTCCGTAAAGATTCATGGAGTCGCACAAAATCCATATACCCAGTTGGTCAGGAATGAATCCAAAAAGACGATCTAGGTGGTTCCCTTCAAAGGAACGGGTTCGGTGACCTTAGAAAACCTTTCGCTGATTACGAGCTTGTGCTAGTTTCCTTTGTAGCCTCAAGAATGTGTTTCCGGACTTCAAAAATGATGAATGTCCATAAGGCGTGAGCTGGGAACCGCTTAAAGTATTTCCTGTGCCTGGAACACGGAGCGCTCAGCCGACTATGGATCATTTGGGAAGTTTTCCCACGTGGTCACTGACGTTTGTGAGAAACACTTTGAACCATACGTTCGGGGTGGTACCCCTGATCACACTGGCCATTAAAGTGAGGGGAAGTTCCAAAATGCTAGAGTCCTTTTGGAGCGACAATAGTCCTGTTAAATCACAGAGAACAATGAAAAAAGTTTCTTTGTGGTGGTAGGATCACCACCTGGTGGGCCAGGCATAATTCGTTCGACTTACTACCTGCGTGCGTCAGGTGGTCACTACCTTGTAGTTCTTTCTGTCGAAGAGCTCGGCCCATGATGGCCATACGGGTGCCTTTGTTACGAGAAATCGTACCAGTAGGTAGATAAATCGCTTTGATGTGGCAGTGAATAAACGACGTTTCCAAGATACAGTCTGTTGCCAGTTACCCTAACCCTAACCCCTTCTAAGCAACTCTTTGGTATATAAAGGTTGATGATTTTCCCAACTGTCGGAGCGGTAATCGACAGTTCTCGAGAACAGGTCATTCAATGACTGCAATTACTCTAGGTTTTCATCATCAGAATCCGAATCTGACGATGCGCGGCGACTGGGTTTCTCCTTGCGGCGACTTTATTAGTTGCGGAAGGATTTTTTCCGCTTTCCCAGTCTGCAGTTTTATTATTTGTCTATCAAGAGGTCCGTTTCGGATTCGGAACAAGAAGTATCCGAGCCTAACCCTGTGGCTCGTGTCTTCTTCCGATTGGTTTTTTTCCTTTTGCCTTCTTGCTTCCGTCGGTATTTGTCTTCCAATTTCGACTATCCACATCCACTAGTTTCACCTTTTTTGGCTTTCTTTGTGGCTTCACTAGTTGTTTCTAGGAGGTGATACATTTCCAGGCCCTCTTTTTCCTGAGTATTTGCCCTGCTGCCCACCAAGCCTTGTATCTGCACACTACCAAAGATTGTTCGAATGGCAGTCTGGTCAGCCTGACCGGTAAACCTCTCGTCTCTCACTTGGCCATAAAGTGAGCTCACGGGTTCTATAGGAGTAGATGACGGTCATTCTTGAGAAGGCGTAGCCAGTAGCTACTTCTGAGAGTCATCCCTCACAATTTCGTCGAAACATGCCCGGGCGTTCTGTTCCGAGACCCGGTATATCACTGCGGGAATTCTTTTGGCCGAATCCTTATGGAAACAGTCAACTAATATGGTGTTAATCACGTTGATTTCCATGCCGGTAAATGCCATTTGGACACTTTCTTTTTATTCTTCGGATATCAACTGGTTTTACCGATCGGCTCTATGGCCCGGTCCGGCATCTTCTTCCTATGTCGGTTGAGCCAGGGCCTCTGTTCCGTTCTGATAGCTACTAAAGATGAATCTTTTGTTTTTCGTCTTAGGAAACTTCTCCGGGTTGACAGAAATTGGCTCTCAACAGGACGAGGCGGGCTTTCCTCCCTACGAACGAGGTCGTTCACACTTCTTTATAGAAACTGGCTTGGGTTGGTCATTCGTGAGAATTGTTTTACAGTGGTTGTTGCCACTAACCCAAAGTTCAAGTTCTCCAAACTTTTAGATTTTCTGTTTTTAAACTAATCCGTATGCAAATCGACTATCAAAATAGAGAAACCAATGTTTGGCTCAGCGAGCGGCACTCGCAGAACACGTTAATAGTTACAAAGAGAGCGACTGGTCTAGGGAGCGCAGATAAGACTCAATCTAGAAAGAGAGAGGCTGAATGGTACGGAAAACTGCAACGAAAGCATAGCAGCGGCTGTAGGCACAAAATGAGAATTCGTTTTCGGCATCTGACGGGTAGTATCGAATGCAGCGCTTGAGTATTACTGAGCCCTGTTGGTATAGCTGTTCAACGTGCTGGCCTACTGTAAAAGCCACACCGGTCAAAACGGAGCCAGACGGTGCTTACGTTTATTGATTAGTGAAAGACGAGCTCACGCACCTCTTTTTGTATGTGCCGTGCTCCAACACTCTGCCAAAAAATTATGTAGTGAAAGTGTCACCCATAGTGGCTCTCGGCAAGCTACGTACTGTAGATTGCCAGCATCACTTGAAATCTAGAAGTTCCACTTAGTAGCTACTATTTGGCTTTCACGCATGTCACAACGGCAGCGTGTGTAGTACAGTGGATCCTAAGGTGATATTTTTGTGTGGTTTTACGACGGGGTATTCCTAAAAAGGGTTTTTATGTTAATAACATAAGCGCATGCTGCATTATTGAAACCTAGTGTGCTACAGTACTTTTAATAAATAGTATAATTTAGATCTATTTCCGATTATTGGTGCAGGTAATCACTACAGTAGTGAGACCGGTCAAGGCCGTCCCCGGGCATGGTACAAAGTTTTCAAGTCGAGCTCCACCTCTGGGTACCGTAAGCCAGGAATCATTGAGTCTTGCTCTACTTCTTCCCGTTAGAAACTCTTTTCGCACGCCTTCGGGTTTCTAAGCCGCCGATCCCCCGATTGCCTCATAACAGCGCCTGTCGGAGCATTGTCCCTCGAATGATCCCCCTTCTCCGCTTGGTGCTTGCGGATCCCTTTTCAGGATTTCCCCCGCTCGTGACCGTGATCACTGGAGACCACCTTTGGGAACTCGCGCATTTTTAGTCACCAAAAACTTCTAACGCACGTTGTGCGCTACCACCTTTAAAAAAGAACTGAACGTACCACAGCTGGTCTTTCGACTTAGAAGGCTAGTTTCCTAAAAGAATCGCAAGATTCACGACAGAAAAGTGTTATTAGTTTGAAACGATTGGAAGCACAGCAGTGGAATTCTTCCTTGACAGGATTCGGAAGTGGAAGGAAATAACTCCCGACGTACTCCAATATGGACACCTCAGATCCCTCAATTGAAACCCCTATACAGTTGCCTTAAGCAAATGACTCCGTTCGTAGGCGTAGCACGCGCAGAGCTCCCCAGAAAATGGCCGTCAGAATGGAGGACCCTCAAAGTCTCCTTACGAATCCTGGCTTCTTTGTAGAGTGTTTCGGAAGCGTCTTTGGAGATTGCACAATCGGTAGCAAGCGGAACCCTTCGCGACACCTCTGGAGAATGCTGACGTTGATGTTGACGAATAGCACATGGCATCGCAGCCGCCACCTCAGGAGCTGCAGGGATGGGAACATCTGGAGGCTAACTACTTTTTGGAGTCCCTGGCCCAGCGCCTTACGGATCCTCTCTCACAGCAGCTGGTCGAAAGAATCTCTGCAAGTATCGAGGCACATTTTGGAGCGCGCAAACATGCCTTTGTGGAAGAAATCACATCAAAGAGTGCTCACCTAGCCCAAGATGCCTTGTTGGATGTGAAATCTTTCCTACAGGTGATCTCAGATGTTATATGTGCAGAGGTTCGTTCCCAAACCGCGCAGCTGCTCCCCACAGCAGCGTTTCAAAGTCATTCTGCCGTGCAGGAAAGGTTCCCTTTATTACTGCCTATGAAAAACCCGGGCAGAGAAGAAACGGATAATGCCACCCTCTTCGCCAGAGGACGAAAGGATACTGCCTTAGGGAAATATGAAAACCTCAGGAGTATTTCTATGAAGGGTTTGGACCTGTTGCCCCGCGGAGGAGGACAAGATACGGTTCGCGAAGTACTTCACACAAGGAGAGAAAAACAGGATACTTCTCGGGTGAGTCGCGATAGTGGGTAAATTGTCAGGAACCCAGACAACATACAGAAAAGACGCCGAAAAAAGTAGAGGGAGAAAAGCAGAAGGCAAGACACCAGTTTGCAGAGAAGCTCAGATTCTGAATCCGTGAACAGCTCCAGCGCAAAGGACAGTATACCTCTCAGGGAGAAAAGCGGAAGAGTGAAGAACGTTGTCCCGTTTAAAGACCTCTTCTCGAAGTGGGCGATTATGAAATCTACCGGTTGAACGATCGCTCCACTCTTCACGAAGCGTCGGTTGCCAAACGATTTCCAAGTATCCAGCGCCGCATCGATATTCAAATGAAGAAGCACTTCTTCTCTGGCGCAGATCCCATTTCAGTTTTGAATTTTCTAAAGTGGATAATCTGCAAAAGAAGACGCAGTCGAATAAGCTTGGGGTAGTGAATAGTATCGAAGTACCAGCAAGGAGTCAGGCCGAGGTTTTGGTGCAGAACTCTGCATTCGGCATTTTCTTCCTACAGGAGAATCCGCATTTGACGACTTAGCAGCATTTCGCAATGGCGAATGGCAATATGGAAATAGTGCCGAACATCTCCTTCAGGGTCGTTCTTGCTAACCTAAAGGAGTCTCCTGCGTGGCTTTAAGAAGTATTTGTCGCAGGATTGGCACTACCCACCCCTGCCGGACTGGCTCATGTTCCGCGTATAGAAGACGTTTCTAAACACGCTGCAATCGCCACCATTGGAGCCGAAGTGGCATCGACGACATCGGAGTAGGAAAAGCGTACCCCTTGGCAGAAGAAGCTCCACATTGGTGCAGATTTTTAAGAGGATCGCCGTAGGATAGTGGAGATACTATTCGCCTTTGAGGACATGTCGTCTGGGCGCCTTGGTCAGGTGAGCCTGGCCTATCACCGGATACAACTCACACCTAAGGCGCAACTGGTAGGCTCACACCTGAGGGAAAACTGTTACGCTAACACCTGAAGCAAAACTGGTACGCGCTCAGCTGCAGCGAAACTGGTAAGCTCACACCTGGGGCAAAACTGGAACACCTACCTTCACGGGGAGCCGGGCCTCATGCGCGTGATTTCAAACGCGATGATGTCCAGCGGGTGTTGGATACGGAAGTAATCGAGCCCCCAAATTCCGAATTAGGCTCCCCGACGGTGTTTGCGAAGAAAACATGTGGCTCTTTGAGGTTCTGTATTTACTATGGACACCTCAAAGAGGTAACGGTACGCGATTCTTACCCAATACTCCATATGGATGAATGTATTGGCTGCTCAAATGATGTGTACGTTTCCTCCACGTTGGATGCTAACAGTAGCTACTGGTAAATTGGAATGGATGACTCCGGTAAGGATAAGACAACGTTCACTTTCCACCGTGGATTCTAAAGTTTTCTAAGGATGCCATTTGGATTGAATAATGCACCCGCTTAGTTCCAAGAAGCGGTGGACATAATCCTGTAGAAGGTGAAGTTATATTACGCTCTGGTGTATATTGACGATGTCATTTTGTACTCCCGCAGCGTGGAAGAGCACTTTATGCATGTCAAACAAGTGCTCTAGCTTCTGAAAGATGCTGGACTTACTTTGAAGCTGGAGTAGTTTTTTTTCAAGTCCTCGATAAAATACCCGGGGCACGTTTTGCTTTCGGGCCGCCTACAGGTTTCCACAAAACATCAGCGCACCATAAAAGAATTTCACCCTCGCACAAACCATAAAGATCTCCGCTTTTCCCCGGGGTTGTGAAACGTCTTTCGGAGGTTTGATTGGAATTTATCCTGTACTGTGGCGCTGGTAACTCGCTTCTTGGAGGAAGACGAACCAAAGAAACTGGCCACCTTGACAGGCGAAAAGTTCGAAGCATTTAACATCTTAAAGAGGAAACTAATACAGCCACCGATCTTTGTTCTCCTGAGACAAAAAGGCCGAATGGTGCTGGACATAGACGTTTGTTAATATCAGGTAGAATGTGCCCTCCTACAGGAACGATCTAAAGGTGTACTTCAACCTAAAGAATACTGAAGTTACAACCTTTTACCAACGGAACAGAATTATTATACCTCGGAGCGCGAATGTTTCGTCATTTTATGGGCGGTGTTGCTTTCACGTCCATAACTGGAAGGCACGCGTCTCACGTTGAGTACGGACCATACATCAGTGAAGTGGATACTGTCCTTGAAAGATGCTTCAAATCTTCTGCAGAGATGGAGAATACGCCTCCTGAAGTACGAGTGTGACGTTTTCCACCGCCCTGGCACAAACCATTAAGCATTGGACGCTCTGTCGCGTATTTCTACCAAAGGAGATGATAAAACGTAGGTGGAGGACACTGTTCCCTGTTTTCGTCATCGAGATCGTCGACAGAAAAGAAGGACTCGAAGGAGAATGCTTGGAATGCTGTACAGAAAGAGGCAAATTTAGTGGACCCAGAGGTGATGGCCCTGGTTGAGGAGGACAAAGAAGTTTTCTACATCAGAATAGCAGATTCCCTGAAGGGGCATAGTACGAATGCGTACTGCAAAGAGTGCCTCGCAACTGTGGGGATTGCACCATCGTCGATTGATGTCGACAGAGACAACGTACCTGTACGCCGTACTTTCCAGGATGGTGCTCTCCAAAAGATGGTACCGACGAGCTTATGGGCGTGCGTGCTATATCACTCGCACCATCCACGCCTTGGCGGCCCCCCCGGGGGATCGCGCATGTACTTTACCATGGGGATGGAGCTTTCCTGGCTGTACATGGCTAATTAATCCTTCGAAACAATGGCGGATTGCCGCTCATGCGCCGCCGCCCGGGGGATTATCCCCAAACACCGGACACTCTTCATCCTATTCCTGACTTCAGGACCTTTGGCGTTTGTGTCCATGGCCGTCTTTGGGCCTTTTCTCAAGCCTGAAAATGGATAAAAATTTATCCTCGTGATCAATGCTCGATTACCGAAGCTCACACGCGCCATTACCATCCGGAACACCACTGCAGCAGTGATTGCCGACATCTTTCTGGAAGATGGGGTTTACCAATACAAAGTCCCGTTGTACCTCCTCGTGTAAAATGGACCTAAGATTTCGGCGAAGCTTTTCAGCGCCATCTCCGGAATGCTGGGGATCAAGCAGTTGTTTACTACGTCATACTACGCCCAGACCAACAGACTGGCGGAGGGGTCTAAAAAAACCCTCGCCTCTAGGTTGAAAACCTACGTCGTGGATCACCCGAAGGATTGGGACGCATACGAGGGCCCGCTCAGGTATGCATACAAACTGCAGATGCAACGCTCCACGGGGACTCTTTCATACAATTTGGTGCTCTCACGCTTCCCGCCTAAAGCTATTATCGCTGCACGCACCATATCCCACCAAGAAGATTGGCCACAGAGACCAACAGTGGCTCAAACAAAGATTACTTTTTAAGGCGCTATGATGACGCACTCTATCTCGCAAAGAAGAGACTGAATGCCTTGCGGAAGAGATATAAACGGGGTTTTGACCGGAAAGTAACAGAAGGCCCTCACCTGAAGGAATGCGTGTTAGATAAGGTGCCTGTGCTGTCACTGCCAACTAAATGTTCCGGGGACCATAGGCTGTGTTGAATGTTGACTTTGTGTGATACACGTGTGCAGCTGTGCTACTCGGCACGTTGTTCACTATCATATGGTTTCCAGGTGTACACATTGCATACTCAGCTTAATTTACACCAGATATGGTCTAGTGTAATGTGCCTCGTAATGGTAACTATACACACACATTGCTGTATGGACACGAGTGGTGGCGGAATACAGAGAATGTAAGGTGGTTGAGTGAATTTGTGCCTTGTCATGGTCTCGTGAGTGTACGGAACTGTCATGCCTTGTTGTGACTTGCTGTTGTAAGCATTATTGAATTGTGGCTAGTAAATTTATGTCATGTTACAATATGATTGGCAGTATTGAGTGTCTCGCCTTTGTAGTGTAATTTCTGATGCAACCTAGTCGGTGCGACTGAACCACTATATAAGTCGTGGTCGAAGCACCTCCAAGTAAATCCAAGCTAAAGCTGGCGAACTTCGTTTGCATCCCCGCAACTTTCCCTTGCCCCTCTGACCTCCAATAGAATATGGGCCCAGCCCCGCTGACCTCTGCCGCCATCCTTTGTATATCGCCGCTCTCCCTCACCGCCGTTCACCAGCGTTGCTCCATCGTTCTCTCCTTCGTTCTTTTGCGTCGGGTGTGTTGAGCGTATCGTTGGTCGGTGTTGGTATTCTTCTTTCGGTCTCGCGTTCCTCCCTGAGGGCGTTGTGTTGGTAGTGGTTCGACGTTGGGTCTGCCGTGTTCTCGTGTTCGGGTTATCGTTGTCGCCCGTGTTTGTCGATCGGTACTCGTTTCGTTTGGTCTTCCTCTGTTCTTGTTGTTGGGATCCCCGCGTCGTGTTTGCGGGTTCTGATCCGAGAGGTTGAGGACCGTATTTTCTTTTGTTGAAGTCTTGGCACTATCTTGTTGTGTCTCAGCAGTTTGTGTGAAATCTAGGATTTTTTTATTCTCAGTTTGTGTGTTTTTTGTGGCATCACTTGGTGCCCAGTGCGACGAGC
>JAHNZQ020000277.1:171370-200239 GCA_019155205.2 Gracilaria vermiculophylla
TCTTACCGGAGTACGGCGACACTGAGTATGTTCGACTTTTCGAGCACGTGATGAACATATTTACACTCTTGTCTTGGTCATCATGATTTCCGAAGAACGAAATCATGGGTGAATGCATGTGAAGCAGAATGCAACTCCGCTCAACAACTCAATACAATAAGGCCACTTCCTGCCAAGCCAGGACTTTGACGCCCGCATTAGATTCTCAACATCGAGAATGTATTCAGCGGGAAAAGGAAAGAAAGGCTTTCATGTAAAGCCCCAATTGCTCTTTGCAGCCCCGTCAAAACGGCGAAGCTACGATATGCAGATGTTTCGTGCGCCTCCAGGTGGATTGTGATTGCAAAAGATGTATAGACGCTCCTTCGGGGATGCACTCCCATGCTGCGATTAATTGGTTCTTCATCGTGCGCCCGTTTCAATTAGAGTGGTTTCCCGTCGGCGACAAATATCGAAAATCTACAAGCCACGTCTGTAACGAACGTTGGGCATGAATGTTTGAGGTTGACGAAATAATAACTGAGCAGCATGAGAAATCACGAGACCCACATCAAATGTGCTCATCGACAGATGTGTCGAATTGATTTTTAGAAGTGTCATTGTTGCGATTACTGCGGCCTGTAAAGCGATCCCGAAGGCCTGTTCTCACTCTTCTCAAGAAATCGTATTCGTCCGAGAAGGAGCTTGTACATACTTTTCATGAGACGTTTCCCATGTTCATATACACTGGTGACAACGGGATTGCCGGTGATGGGCTCGTCGATGTTTCGGTGAGTGCGCTGTGCCCAATGCAATGGATCGCCCATATCGTAGAAGATATGGCGTTTGAGCAGTAAAGTGGAGACAAACGCAAGGCAAGAGAAAACCCAAGTTATGACGAGCAACACACCGAAAGTCTCAAGGCCATGCTCACTATAGTGGACCAAGATCGAAAACGCATCGTGCGTATCACTAGTTTCGCCATCTCGGGAAAATTTAGTTCGTCGTGAGTGGGGTTACTCTCACGAAAGATCAAAATGTTGTGGATAACGACCTCTCATACTTTCCCATACAACTGTCGAAAAAAGAAATCACATTTCCTTATTATGCTTTCACACCGTTGGAGCAGAACAGGCGTTGGAAAAGGCACCACAGATTTCCGAACTAGAAGAATTCTAAGAGGACTTTAAATTATTGGTTTCGTTTCGTACAAAGCGCAAGAAGAGCTCGTGATTCGTTCATTGATACTTGCTACGAGATTGAAATATTGTGATACGTACAATTAAGAGGTACCAAACCAAAAGCAAAGCATGTGAAGCCACATTTCGCTTTAATGGTATGCGTGTAACATGTGGGTGTCAAGTTCGCCCAGTCAGAACAACTTAATAAGTATCAATAACGTGATCTTTCATGGCGCACATGTGTCAAAAAGCGATAATGAATTAAGCGGAATCTGAAGCGTCTATGCTTCTTTCCCTGTCTCCGAGTCCTCCGAGCTTTCGCCTACTTCGGAAGCGCTCCCGTCAACGGCGTTATCCACCTCATCTTCTTCCATAACGATGTCCTTCCCAGTTGTAGGGGAAATCAGAACACACGTTCCGCCAGCTCCTTCGATGGCCTCGACAGCAGATGTCGTAAATGCATGAGCTTTGACAGTAAGGTTCCGGACGGTCAATTCGGTGCCGCCTACCACCTTCCAGATTTTAAGCTTCTGCTTGGTCATGATTCCCTTTTCCTTAAGGCCCTCAAAAGTGACAATCTCACCCTCCTCACAGCCATTCAGATGCTCAATCTTCATAAGAGCATACCTGGTTTTCTTATGGCCAGGCCCCATTGGCCTTCCCACAAATTTTGGGAGTCGTCTATACAATGGAGTTTGACCACCCTCGAAGCCAGGACGCACAGATCGACCCGAACGACTCTTCTGGCCACGCATTCCAAAACCGCATCGTGCGCCTTGTCCCGCAGCGTCGCCACGCCCCTTGCGCGATTTGCGATGACGTGAGCCTGGAGCAGGTTTGAGGTTGGTGAACTTGAAAGTTCCTTCATCCTCCTCGGGAAGCTTTCCATGGTCGGGGTCCTGACGCTTCTTCCAATCGAAGATCTTCGCCGAGGGGGTAACGTGGAGTGCGGGACGAGCTACCACTGGTGCTCGTGAGGGAAGGCGGCATGTTGCCGGACGAAGGCCGATGTAGGTTGCGTGCTTTGGGGCACCGCCCAGCGGCGCGATAAAGGAGGGTTGCATTGCTCCCGCACTCTAGGATCAACCAAATCCTTCTCGGACGATTGGTTCGGCAACGGCTGGGAGAAGATACGGAATGGGGTGTCAAATGTGAACCGTCGGGGAACTGTAGCGCTATCCCCGGGCGTTTGACTGCGAGCTCGTTGGGCATTCGAGCCACACGCAGAATGACATGGGCAAGGTGAGATACAGATCTGGAATTTGATGATCCACGATTGGATTCCAAAAAACAGCAGCCTCTGAAAGCCACACGTAACACCCGTGGACAGCTTTCGTCGACGGCGAGTGTTGGCCGTTGCCACTTGGTGTGTATCGGCGTGTTCCCCCATCGCGCCGAAACTCGGCCTCAGCATCAAGGGAAGGCTTTGGAGTGATCGCATCCATCTTCGGACTTGTTGATATTGACCTGTTCTTTCTGGCTTTTTTCTAGATATCCACCCTCTTCGATATGTCTGAAGCGCTTTTGTGGCGGATCATCCGCAAAAACAACAGCAAAACTGTTATGTCGCCAACGCCGCGCACCGTCCGCGTCTACGAGAAGGGCTCTCTGTGCAGTCTATACACAAAGGGCGATAGTGGTTTTAGCCGCATCACTGCCGTTGATGTATCTCCGAACGAAGATGGAATCCCAGTGCTGAGCCTCAAAAACCGCAAACCGGAAAATCGACGCAACCCCGATAAGATGTGGCGTAGCATCACTCTCAGCGGTGGCGTAAGGAAAGCACTGGCCAGAACTGACAAGCTTCTGTCTTCCTACGCCCCGAGCAAGAAAAAGGGTGCTCTTCGGAAAGTCTCCGCCTTATATAAGGCTTTGGCTCGCAAGAATAATGGCGTCGACCACACAAAATTCATAGCCACTGAATAAAGATTGTCTGCGTTTGGTTGAATATATTGCGTTGTGGAGGTTTCGGTCGCTTTGGCACTTATACTCTTTACGCAAAAAGCGCAATTGCAGCCTTCCAGACGACATCTCAGATGAAGGAAAATCGATGTTCCCTTCATTTTCAAGATTGATTACATAAACCGTTTCTACAAACGACTTGACTACTCACGCTGGTCATTTGTTTTCCTCGACCCGAAATTTATCTCCGTGCTTGCTGGTTGCAGAATGAGCCCCAAAAACGCATGCGAACATAGTGGTTAACAACTGACGTCTGATATGAACAAAATTTCAATGTGCATTCAGCGAGTCGAACACCGAACGAAAGCTGTGAACAAAACTTGCAGAATTTGTGAGCCAGTGTTAACCAGCTACGTAAGATGCACGGATGAAAACAGATGGAACATTACTTGGATAGCCAATGGCTGGATTGGCATCATTACGATGAGAGGAGACAGGATTTAGGACGGGAAGGGTTGCCGATATCGTGTGGTTTTGGTTTTCAGACCCCAGAACGAACCGCTGCAGTCCAGTGCGCGAAATGAAAATAAATATTGGTAAGCTTAGTGTGTTTTATAAAAGACTCATCCATTTCTTTAATGGGGATAAAACATCATGCAAAACATTACTATATAAAGTAGGCGAAACGAAAAATAATACAATCCAATCAAACGTACCCGATCAAAAACATAGCAACAGGTTCAAACAACGAACCTTTTACTCTCCTTGAACGCTTTTCAGTTTTTGGCAAACCTTTCTGTAGGCCCGAAAAACGTTGCGAAATAAATTTATTTAAACCATAATGTATGGAATAAACTAATTGTTAGACAATAAATTTCAGGCGATATGGATCGTGCGTTATCTGCTGTTGTTTCTTGTGAAGTTATACAACCAACTGCAGGCGAATTCGAATTCATCTTCAACACGAGGCTGAAAAGGGAATCCTTGTTTCCGGTTTCGACGATAAAAGAAAAGCAAACTTTAGCAATGCATTGATTCGTTGAGCAGTAGGGAACGTTATAGTATTCATTACGATGAGCATTGCCTTCATAATTCTAATCTGAAAAAATTCTTATCAGTTGGCATCTGAAATCACTAATATCAAACTGCGAAGGTCGTTCTGACCAGCAAAAATGCTCAACAGCCACCTAACCATCACGCCATATCAAAGTTATCCAAGGCAAGCAACGCAAGCATAAGAAAGTATCAGCAACTGCGAGCAAGCACATGAAAATCTGAACGAAACGAAAGCAATGTTTAGTTCAGGAGGTGGCACAGTCAAGAAGAAAAAAAAAGCTGCTTGTGGGTTGGAAGACTTTTTGCTCAATGGGGCAGGAATGTAGGCAAATCGGAAGCTCAAACTCACATACGTTCCCCACCGCGTTATGCTTCGTGCCTTTGAAAATGATGTTCTGCGAATTGAAGCGACGCGCAGTGATACCAATCTAATGGGCAACTGGCACTGGCGGTGACTGGGCGTCTCCTGAAATCACAGAACACCTCCATCAAATGCACAAAACGTCACAAATTTCGTGTTGGGCAGCTTGAGCTTCCGATTTGCTCCACGTCCGCGCCCCATCAAGCAAAAATGTCTCCGACTACAACGCACTATTTTCGACCGTGCCACCCCCAGAACTGAGTACCCCTTCATTTCGTTCAGCTTCCAAGTACTTGCACGTAGTAGCTGGTGTTTTCTTTTCGTCGCGTCGATTACCCTAATCTACTTCGATATTGCAATGTGACCATGGTGAATTGTGAGCGCTTTTGAGTTTCACAAGAAAAGCCTACTGAAACGCATCTACAGACTTCTAAGTTTTTTGTCTTTCCGGGTGCACCCACTATAAGATAAAACATGGCAATCGCGAATAACATTCAGCATCCCAGCAGATTATTTCAATGCCTCCTAGTACAGATAAGATCTGATTCGGACAGGATATGTTTAATTGATGCGAATGTCACATCATCAGCACTGTACAGATATAACACACGCCGGCAGCATCCCCACCGGTTAAAGTCACGCTTGCCACTTTTCGTATCTTCTGGCGAGAATGTCTGGCATCAAGGCTACTCTCACGAGAGCAATGGCAACCATTTACAACGATTTACACTTCATAACAGGTTCCAGAGGCAACAACTCAACGGGAAAAGATAAACAATCAAATGATTTCATGAGATAAACGGAAGCATGGAACATCAGGATAAACTAATTTTTGTCTAGTCTTCTGATTCGTCTTCATCTCTAATAACTGTGGCAGCTTCCACCTCCGCTTGCATTCTTGCTGTGCGAGCTGCACTCACCATGGAAATACGAACTAGGACAAGCAGACCACACACTCCTCCGGCGGCATACCACTGCCACGGGGTCATCATGAATACAAATTGAACGAACATCGGAAGGAAAGGGAAAATCAACAACACTGTCGCCAGCGTCCACTGCAAGTTTTGGATGGAGCTTATGATCAGGTAATTGAAATAGGGAACTGGATTGTACAAAGAAAATGCGGCAGGTCGAAAGGGAACAGGCAAAACATAGTCTTGGTGCTGTGTTTCCTTGTAACCGCCTCTACCTTCGAAGCATTTCTTCTTTGCGGCCATCTCAGCAGTAGTCAGTTCCAAAGATATTTGTATACGAGTTTGAACCTCGGGATAATTTGGATGCTCCATGTTTACCCACTGCTTCTTCTTGATGATTGGTTGCTTCGTCGTCACAATATCGTCAAACAAAGATCGCAACTTGATGTCTGCTACTGCACAAAGCTGGTCCGAACCAAGTCCGAGGCTCGTATCGTCAAAGATCTGCAGCTTCAAACGAGGTTTCACATCCAGTGAGGGTAACTTCACAGACCATTTCAGCCTCCAGTTAAATTCAGCAAGACCATCAGCAACATACTTGCAAGTATCTGTCCTTTTCTCATCTTCGGAACGGTTACCTAGGCGGGCTTGGACGTAAAATGCACAAAGCTTAGTAGGATCGTTCTTTGCGAGTCGGTAAGGCAAAACACAATCCATTATCTTGTAGATCACGACTCGCATTTCGTATGTCTCTTGAGGTGGTTTTGAGATTGGCACTGGCCGGAACATTTTTGGTCTCTTATCGACTTCCTTGGCATCAAATATGTCAATGAACATTTCCAACTGGCCCTTGAGATTCACAGATTCTTCAGAGTACAACGAACGGGTCTCCACAGGCGTTCTTGCCAATGATTGCCATGCTGAGTTGTACCAACGTGCATCAAGGTCAATCACAGTTTCGCCAATTGTCTCTGACCAGCCAAAGCCCAGTTTTCCGATGTTCACAGGAAGCTCACTTTGAACCCATCCAATTCGAGGGTTTCCTTCTTCGGTTCTTGTCATCATTGGATAGCTGATCGGTAAAACCGCTTCTGGAAGCATTCGATCTTTCACTTCAATACGCACCGAACCTCCAGGCATTTTCACTCGACTCTCAAACACCTCAAAGAAGTTTGGATTGTCATCGTCAATGATCGGTTTGCGCTTCTGAGTGTAAAAGTCTGGATACCCACCGTAAAATCTTGCAGTAAGGTAGGGATTACATTGAGCCCCGATTTGTTGAAGATTGATACCACGAAGCACATATACACGAACAACCACTTCTGTCGGTACAAAAACACGACCAAACGAGCGCAAAGACGTCATGCGAACCTTACTAGTCTCATCATCGGCTTTGTTACCTACTTCGATCACATCGAGGCGGGCTTTAACTTTTCCAACAGCAGGGCGCGAACCCTCCAGAGCAGCTCTCTTTTTCTCTCTGTTGACGAGATTCCGAGTGCTTTGTATCTCGTCAGTGGGAAGAATGGGCGGAAATCCTGCCCTGTTTCGCTGCCCTTGATCAGTATATTGAAGCCTACCAACAGTGTTCCCCAACGACCGGTTGTCGCCTCGGAAAAGCAAGAACTCACCATATGCCGGTTCGCTGAAGTCAGATTCCAGCTCGACGGGGCAATACCCTCGCAATTTCTTCAGCTGCCTCGTGCCGTCGTAATCAATCTTGTCATCGTTCACTCCGAGGAGAGAAGAAATTGATATATCTTCATCGACTTCAATCCCCAAAGCTTGGGCTATATCCGGCATAATATCTGCTAACGTATCAGCAATCTTGTATTTCACAGAACGTACTGGAGCAAGAGCAGCAGATATTTTGTCTGCAACCGTGGTACCCTCCTGCTTTTTGCTTTCTTTGTCATCCTTGGGGTTCGAATTGTTCTCTTTGTTTAAGAACCCCACTTTAATGACATCTTTGTTTTCGTGCAAAGTCAACATGTTCTTTCTTTCTCGACGCTCACGGTACTTCACTTCATGCAGACGCAAGGACTTCGTGCCAATAGGTTCTTCTCCTGCACGTTTCACATCGCGCTTGAACTGGTAGTTTCGGCTGCTGTCATACAGACGTTCCGGTACTGGAGCATCTGTGCCATAGGAGTCATCAATAAGTGTCTCACCAGTGAGTAGTCTTCGATGATGTTCCGAGAGCCATTTCTCTAGAGGGACGCAGGCTGTTGCTACTACATCCACGTTCTCAGAGTGGTCATAGTCGGCAAAAACATACATATTCAGGGCTGGCGCCAGACGGAGGTCCTCAGGAATTTGAATGTCGAGAACCAGTACGTCTAAAATGTTGCAGTTTCCTTCATATGCCCGTTGTTGTAAGATGGCACCTTTCTTCGATTGCTCTGGTCTGAGGGAGACAGCCGAAATAGCACACTCTACCCACATTTTTCCAACTGCATATCGCAGAAACTTGATGTCACGAAGACCTACCAAAGAAATCCTCAGCACAGAGTCGGATCTTACGGGAGATGGTGGCTCAGGCATAGGCCGTTCAATGGCAACATGCGTTGGAATAAGTTGAAAATCGGCGAGAATCTCGCCAACCACTACCCCAGGGTTCACAGAGAACACAGGATACCACTTTGCAAATTCAAGGGAAGGTTCAGCAGTATCTAACTCTGCACAAGGGATAATGGACCTTCCAAGATATTCCATAACCTCGTCATCGTCGTAATCATATATCAAAACATTCACATTCGGTTTTCGCTGACCCTCTCTCATTTTGATATCACTCACTTCCACTGCTTCTTCCCATAACGGAGACACTGTTCGGCGACATAGTACTGAACCTGCGCTTCTCTTATCTCCCATGGCAACCATGAATCTTGGATCCGAAAGACCGTCATCATCGGCAGCTGGCAGGTTCCGCCCTTGAATAATAAGGGCACGCAATGTGTAAGAACACTGTGATCCTAAAGGCATCGAGTACGTGTAGGTCTTCGGAACAGTCACCATTCGATACATTTCTTCACCACTTACGGCGCCTCGGGGACTAGAAGCATCAGCCTTTATGCTGACCGGGCTGATTTCGTCGTCGTTACTTTCTTTTCCTGGTTTCGAATTGCGGTCAACTTGGAGCGGTGAGTTAATGTCATTAGCGATGTCGCTTTGTGATTCATTTTTCGTAGGATCGTATCGGGATAGATTTGCAAACATGAGAATACTTCCCGGAACACTGTTGTCAGTCGCATCTAGAACGTTATTACCGGGATAATCCATGAACATCCACCTAGGATCCCTTTGACCGCATATCAGATGCTTCGCAGGAAGCCTCAGAAATGCTTTCGGTTGCCATTCCGAATCATTGCCGTCTCCTTCTCTTAGCTCCGCCCCCGTTTCTTCTTTATCAGCCACACGCTCTTCTAAGTCTTGCACTGTCGAAGGCTTTCTGGCTGATAATGTTAAGAAAAGGTCTGGAATCTGTTCGACATCTTCTGGAAACTGCATGTTTGGAATGAAAACGGCGGAACGCTCTTGCCACTCGACGCACATGCTTTGAATAGTTGGTTTCTCCATTGTTTCCCCGAAGTGATACAGTCCAATTCGGCCATCAAGTCGGATAGACCAGCCGTCTTTTAGTGGCAGCTCTGTGGCTCGAAGAACGCATACCTCCAACTTGTAGAATTGTAGCGTTGGGCGGGGCGGAGGCGGACAAGGTCGCACAAATGGCGCAGCTAACTCACCTGGCTTTGCCCCGACACCAATAAGAACTCTTCCACGAAATGCAACGCCCTTGTCATACGGGTCTGCCTCTCCTTGTGGTTTTCCATAGAAGTTGTAAAAACGCGGCTTCATGAGCGCGACAGTCCGCACACGATCACCCTCATCTTCACCATCTGCTGGGTCTCCCCGAACAACAGCCGTTGTCATGTTCTTGAACAGCTCCTCAAATGAGACGCTCACTTGGCCAATGAGCTTGTCACTTCTAAACGGATCTTGCAAGCGAGGCATCACTTTGTGGAACAGCTTCAAGCTGATTCCCTCTTGGGCAACACGGTCATTGATGACAGTGAGTGGCAATACGTATTCGGAATTCCATATGACGCGTCGCTGCGGGTAAACCCCACAGGCCGTCCCAATGTTTGGGTCAATGATGTCCTTTGCTTCGGCGATGAAAATTTTAGACCTTCGCTCCTCCCATCCGGAGTAGTTAAAGGAAACATAACCACGAATTGCATCGCGATAGCTCGTTCCCACCATATTTGGAAGCATGTCCGCCCATCCGACAGTGATATGTACAGCCCAGTTCTGATAGGAAATTTTGGGAGTCTTAAGAACACTACTCTTCAAGAGATTACCGGATGACAATTCTTCTGTGTCTTCAACGTCTTCATGGTGAGGAGGAGAACCTCCGGGAGGCACAACTGTGATAGACATTTTGATGAATCCCGCTGGTCTTTTGCCACCATTAGGATCTTGTAACGCAAACCACTTTCTGTATACTTCGTGGTCCGGCAGATCAAGCATTCGCTTCGCATCGACAGTGTACATACCGATCTTCTTGGGTGCACCAGTCCGATTCCAGTCCATGACCTCCACAATAATCTTCTCGTCTTCAAACTCAAGCCCGGTGCGCACACTGGAGAAGAAGAGCAATTGGTTCACCATGCAACTGAGAGTCTGCTTTTGACGCCCGGTTTTCTTTGTGATCCCCATGACAGTGGCTGACACGAACGGGTCAGAGCTGCCAGAATCGTCAACTCCGCGCAGGTTTCGCAGCTCGAAGACGTTGACCCTGACTGTCCACTCGCCGTTCGGCAAGCGACTAAGCATCTGTCGGTAGGAGTAGCTGCTGCTGTCCACAGGGGTGATTCTTGCTGAAGCGCGCAGAACAGCCGCACGGTACTGTTCACAGCCAAGTGCGTGTAGCGGTACTCGCAGCTCAGAGCGCGTGATACCCTCCGAGTCTGTACCTACGCCGATGCGAAGCGCACTCATCTGGATTTCGCCGATGACGTTGGTTGGTGGCGTACCGCGCATAAACCTGCGAGCGCCATCGTTCGCGTAGATTGGCAGACCATGTCTACCGCGCAGAACAAGTCGAATAGGAATGTCAAAGAAGCCTCCCTTGACAAGAGTGGTGTCAGCACGCAAAGGCAATCGCACTTCGCCCTGCAGAGTGTAGTCATCAAAGGAAGCGCCAAATCCCTTCCAGTCGTTGGAGGTGGAAATATCCCTGATAACGGAACGGTCAACAACCATGCCATTGTAGACCCACTCCACCCAAACGCTTGTATACTTGGCATGCAATTCAGCCAAGTGTCTGAGACATATCTCGACATGGAAGAATTGTTCGAACATTTCGCCCGCTCCTTCGGTCTGGGCCATGACACGCTCTCCCACACGATCCGCGTCAAACTCAAGTCCGTCACCGGCGGGCTGCGATACAAGCTCACCGGCCTCGGACACGACAAACGCCTGACCGCGGTCCCGCTTTTGCACGATGACGCCTTTGAGAGGCGATTCAACCCCAGGTGAAGGGGAAAGGGCAGCAGACGGTGACACTGATGGGGAAGAAACAGTGACCTGGTCTTCTTCGGTAACCCGAATCTCGCGAATCTTTGGATCGTAGATCCATCCGTTAATCTTGGCATTGATAGCGAGCAGTGGAGAGTAGCCCAACTTAGGGGTGATCAAATGGTCCATGGCAACAAGCGCAGCAGTGATAGGAGGGAATATCTTGTCAAGCGCTTTATACACCTTGGGCATTTGTTTGTGCACCTGTGAGTGTGCCTTGCGCGAAAACTTGATGACAGCGACGTCAACCTGCATCGTAATCGGTCGCAACGGCTCGATGTTCTTGACAGAATTCCAGGCAAAAACCAGGCCGAGAAAGATGAGAATAGAGAGACAAAACCAAAAGCGCCAACCAAAAAATGTCCAGACCGAGATGAGGGCTCGTAAGAAAGGAGGCACAGCAATATACAGGGCGGTCTTGGTGTACATAAAGGCAATAGGCAAGACGGGGAATATCATGAGAATCCATGGAGTGTTGAGCGGTGAGTCGGTGTTGGAAGTTCCCTTCATCTTCTCGACCTCGATAGCGCGATTGAGATCCTTCAGAACGGTACCCGAAATGTCAACTTCCTTGATAGTGTCGACCTCGCGCGGAACGAGTACCTTGGTGGTTCTTGCGGACGAAAAGACGTTGACAACACCATCTTCGACGACGCTGCCAACGGCGCCGACGCCCGAAACGGCAGTGCGTCCCACGCCTTCTCCAGCAGCGAGTGCGACGTCGGTGACGCCCAGTAGGCCGTGTCCGATGTCCTCGACCTTGTTAACGGCATTATGTGCCAGCTGCTTGGCAAAGCGGACGGAGGGATTGGCGCGAAGCTTGGCTTTGTAAAGGGCGCCAGGCCCAGGCGACGAGCGCGACTGGGGAGTGTGGGACGATGGCGCAGAAAATTGGGTGGGAAGCGGTTCCGAGGGGTGAGAGGAAGAGGAAGGGGTGGCGGAAGCAGAGGAGGCAGTGACGGGTGGGGTGATGTTTGGGGAGGCTGTTTCTCCGGGAAGCAGGGGAGTGCGCGGGTCATCGTCTAGGTTGGGAGGGTCAAGCGGCGCGGCGAGCGGGGGCGGGGCGGCATCGGGGGCCATCAAGGAAGGGGGGGCAGAGGTAATGGGAGGAGAAGAAGATCGGGTTGAGCGATGGTGGAGGTCGAGAGTGAATTGGAATGAGAGAGGGTGGCGACGGGAGGGAGAAAGACGGGACGGCGGAGAACAGTGCGAACCGAGCTTTGGAGAAGAAGGGCGGTTGGACGCTGACAGGCGCGACAAGTACGGCGATGGGGCGTCGCACGAGAGCGAAACGCAACGTACCGTCGGGTGACGCGTGTGCTGTATAACTTTACTGAGAGCTGCAGTGAGCTGCAGTGGAGATGGGCGCACGGCGCCACCCAAACGTAACGGCCATAGTGAAGGCCAAGCGCGGGCCAAGTGGCGCTCGCCACGTGTACATTGCTTACGCGGCTGTCGCGCTGCGATGACGCGCGATTGTAAGCGGCGTGTTTATTGGTCACTATGATTCAAGGCTGCACTCGTGCGCGGCGCGTGAACGACGTGTGCCGCGTGGCTAGCGTGTTCGTTGTGTACAACAATGCGCGCGTGCGTGTGTGCGGATCACGGGCGCATGGAGAGCGCGGCGCGCGGGATGGCGGAGAGCGAGTAGAGAGTCATGTACAGAGCGTCGCGATGCGTGAGGTTGCCGATGGGGATGGCGCCCTTGACAAAGTCGTTGAGCATGAAAGGCGGGCGTGCCGCCGGCGAGCGCGCCTTCTCCATGACGGTCCAGCGCCCCGCGCGGAAGGCCAGCGTGCGGTTGCGCGGAGCATCGGGCGTTTGCGGGAACAGCATCAGCGCGCAGCGCGCGTCCTTGGCCATGCGCAGCACCGCCGGCGCGTGCTGCAATACGCGCAGCGTGGACTGCGTCTGCGCCGCGTGCCAGGCGGCGCCGCACGCCGGCCAGTAGAAGAGCAGTTCGCACGCCTGCAGCGAGCGCGGTTGCAGCCCGGGCACGAACTCGGCGTCCACCACGTGCTGGTAGCGTCGCGCCACATTGCGGAGCAGCGCGTGGTCGTCGTCGATGGCGATGTACCGAAACGACGGCGTCTCGAACGTGAGGCGATTGACCACCGGCAGCATCCACGAGGCGTGCGATGCGGCGGGCACATCGCACAGCGTGCGCACGCCGAACAGCTTGACAATCTTGTAGAGCGCCTCTGCTACGCGTGTGCAGTTGCAGCGCAACACGCTGGTCAGCAGTTGCTGGTGGCGGGGCAATCGCATGGGCGTCCAGTCGGCCACGGGCGACAGCGTGGAGACAGGCGCCGCTGGCAACGCCGCCAGCGACGAGACGTTGGCGGGTTGAGCGCGGCGCTGTGTGGCGGCCGTATCGGCGGCTGAACTGGCGGCTGAATTGGCCTCTGGCCTGGGTGCGGTGAACAGCGGCTGGCGTGCTCGCAGCGACACGGGCAGAGCAACCAGCAGTAGGGCGATGCCTAGCGCGCGCAGGCACCCCAGCGACGACGCAAATCCCGCGGAAGACGCGCGGCGCGCACGACGGCGAGCCATGAGCGGCGGTTGGTGGCGGAGGAGGAGGACGAGGAGGAGGAAAATGCAGAGCGCGGGACTGTCCAGGCACACGCCATGCAACCGAAGGGCGCCGCGTGGCCACCGCGAGGGCGCCTTCCGTGACGGATTCACCCCCCAATGCAAAGCGCACCCCGAGCAGGCGCGCCCCGAGCAAGCGCGCCCTGAACAAGCGCACCCCGAGCGAGCGCACCCCGAGCGAGCGCGCTTTCCCGCCGTCCAGCACACACACGTGGTCGTGTGTGGCGCGTGGCATGACGCTCCCGCTCCGCCTATGAGAGCCGCACTGCCACGCAATGCCACAGCCTCGCGCGTGTCGCGCGCGTGCACGCCCGCGCCCGGGAGCAGCAGCGCTTTTTCACCCCCCTGCTCACCTCTGCGCTTCGCTTGTGCTCCCGCGCCGCCCGCGCTCTCGCCTACCCGCAGTCCTTCTCGCCCTGTCCGCCCTTTCCCTTGTACCTTCTTGCGCATTGACTTCGTGTCATTTTTCGCCATTGCCTGCTCGCACCATGTGCCCCAGCCCAGCCGCAGACCCCTCCGAACAGCCGCTCATCGCCGTTAAGGACTACCGCCCGTCCACCCACGGCTCCAGCAGCAGCGATGGTCCGGACAGCACCGACGAAGATTGCTACCAGTTTGAAGAACAGCCCTCCAAACCGTGCCCCTTCGCCCAGACCCCGCGCGTTTCCAAGTACGGAAAAACCTACCGTACGCGCCATGCCGCCGGCTCCTGGGAAGAAAAGCCTGTCATCACCACCATCGAAACCCCCGTCCAGCTGCGATGCTGGTCTATCAATGGACCTGATGAGACCGGCGATCACGAAGACAACCGCGAGATTGTATACATGGATGAACACATCACTGTTCACATGAAAGACATGGAGCTCATCAACCTGCAGTGGGAGCTGGACAATCTCCGCCCCGGTCCGCCCGCCCGCATCGGCAAGCTCTCCCCGCTTCAGAAAAGCCATATCTCTCGCGCCCATCCCCTCGTCCTCCCGCGCCCCAAATACCACGCTTCCGCCGTCGGTTTCGGCGTTCCCAAGTCTTGTTTCGACGCCGTAGCCGACATGTTGACCGCGGAGGGCAGACTGGTAGAAGAACCCTCCTCCTTGTCTGACTCTTCATCAGACAGCGCCGACCAATTCGACTTCAATTGCTCGTCAGACACTGATTCCTCTCCACACTTCAAGTTTGGTTTACACTCCAGCACAGAGCTCCACAGCATGTCGAAGCAGTCGTCAGACCAACTCTCCGAGCAGAGCAGCTCCGATGAACGCCTCGCCGCAGCGCTACTTTCAAACACGCTCACTGAGAATGACCGCCAACACGAAGCAACCGTCGATGTCACTCTGCAATCAGATTCTTCCGAGAGCCGACTTGCCCAATCACAAGCACTGCTGCAATTCCTGGCGCTGCGGGTTGAAAAGTTGGTGCATGTCACCGCCTCTCTTCAAGAAAGAGTGGCCGTCAGCTTCAACGAAAGGCAGCAGCTGCAGGAGCAGCTTCTGGCCTTGAAGGCTTCGTGTCGCTCCGCGGGGCATCCAACTTCGCCCAGGAACGCAGATGCCAACGGGTTCGCCAACGCTGACCAGCAAGCCTGCTCAAAGCCGAGATCGCCGCGAAAGAAGCGGAAGAGCACAACCCGCGAGGAGGACAGATTGAGGAAGGAGTTGATGGCTGAAAAACAACGAACCGCGCAAGTGCAGCTGGAGAATGACAGGCTGCTGGGGGTCATTTTCAAGCTCAAGAAGGAGATGGAGCTTGAGCACGATCTGATGATGAGAATTGAGAAAAAGCTTGCGCAGGACCAAGCTTGTCGAAGAGCGCAACGACACAGATCCGTTGCCAAGCCACGCAACTTGTCTAGGGATCCCAAGAAGAAGGTGGAGCAGCGACGGAGGTGGATTTTCAGTAGAAGCAAAAGCTCGACGTCAAAAAAATGTGAACCGCATATGTAAATCTGTGCAAGGCGGCCCCTGTAGATGACGATGTCAAGCGAGCAAAACTATACAACCGTTTAAGCCTATGAGACAGCTCTGATTTAGGGAGCCACCCAAATCTCGCGGTGCTTGAGAATCTGTAAAGTAGCCACAGTCATGTTACTTGAAACTGTACTGTATGCAGTACATGCATACAGTGTCTGATGAGCAAGATGTCCAGTGACCTGGACCCTTGCGAGAAGCCATCGAAAATGGGCCATTCGTTCTTTTGACTGCTTGAACACGGTGGCAGTAAGAGGTAGAAATCCTTGACTCCGCACTCAGTGCTACCTGAATATTTCAGCGCTAAGCTGCCGAAAAACGGGGTTGGAGGCGAAATGCAAAGTCTTAACGATGCCTGTCTCGAGATCTCCACCCTACCATCGACCCTAGGGCTCATGTTCATAGCCTACAACTGTTCGTTGCGCATCGACTGAATCAGTTGAGGCGCATGGCCGAGTCTTGACGATTTAAATGCAGTTTGCTCAAATGACCTTGTCCCTACCCTTCGTAGTCCATGATTAACGAGATTTTTCTCATCCAATACAAATCAATGGTGAGTTTTAGTTGCGTGTGGTGTGCTGTGTCTTTTTCGACTGGATGTCATATCTCGAACTTTTCTGAAAATCATCGTAAAATTATTCAGATAGCAGAGTTTTTACTCCATGACACAAGAAACATGGTAACCAAAGCAATACGATGTCCGCATCGCAACGTTGCAATGTTTGAAAGCGAAACACAGAAGGGGAATGAAGCATGGTCTCAAATGGTTTGCGTAGAAGAAATCTGCTGGCATTTTCATGGCCCAAGTCTATAGTTGTCCACCACTGAACAAACATCTACGCAGACGGACATGGCGAAGGTTTCCCCCTCGCTCTGTAATCTGGTCTCAATTCGATACGCAAGCGCCTTTTGAAAACAAAACGTTTGTCTCACACCGCTTAGCCGGTCAACGTATCTTTGATCACAAAAAAAAAGAAAACCATCTCAAGCAGGGCACGTTCCAATTCTTTGTATACGCGCTCCTTCTTCTCTTAACAGTGAGTTTCGTAACGTTGAGCAGCCTACATGCGGTTTGGCAATGAAACTGGAGCTCGTTCAACGATACGGAAATGCAACATGAGAAAGCATTCGCGCAACAACAGAGAAAAACAAACTAACAAAATCTACTTTGGGATGTTCAAGATTGGTCTTTTCACGATTACGAGAGAAACAGCTATGACTGATGTGTGGATGCTTGTAAGGTAAGTCTGTGAAAATGATTCGCAATTTTTGCTTGTTCCAAATGCAGCAGTGTTTGTTCTCTTTGAGCAAGATAGTTGGGATACTCGCAACGATAGGCTTGTTTGAGGTGTGCTAAATTGAGGTATGAAAGTGTTTTATAGCTGGCAGATAGGAGCGCGAATACTACTCACAAATCATGTAGAGTGCATGTTAGCACCAGTGGTATTTGCGTATTCAATTCGAAATCGCTCTTTGAGGTTTATTAGAAAAAAATTGTAGTCAGGAGCGACCTCGGAAAACCCCGAGAGTAATAGTAAGGTACTGTACATGGCAGGGATGTAGGAGGTGGTTTTGATCGTGAAGTGGTCATTGTTAGAAGCATTGTTGGTGTCTACGACTAGTTTGGCTGTGGGAATAATTGTTGGCACGTTTTTGCTTGCGAATAGAATACGGGGCAGATATTGTGGAATTATTGAAGCTGGCAGGGGACAATAAAGACGAAACACGATTTGCAAAATGGTCAAGGCTGCTGAGTCGGAAACATTTGCACGCTAAAAGCGACTGTGTAAAAGGACGGTGCGTCGTGGAGTTCTTGTTGCCATCTGCAAACAAAAGGTGATGCTTCTGGATACAGCGCTGGGGCGGGGAGCTGAGTGGAAGCGGATACGTGGTGGAGCGAAGTTGGTGCACGCTTCATCGTTGAACACAGTGGTGACTGATTGACTTCTGAACATATCAGCAGCACAGTGAATGGTTTTAATTGCAGGAAGCTCAACATGAACGCGACGAGCACGACAAAGAAGACAAACGCCTGGAACGTGAATCAAAGCGGCCGCCGCAAATGCGCAACCCGCACGCTTTCCTTCGTTTTCGCGGGCAAATACTCAGCGACGCGAGCACGCGGCTGCGGACATGAGACACATGTACCCGCGCCCGCGCGCTCGGCCGCCGCTTCCGTCGCCCGCGACGCCATGTTCCGCAAACGCGTGCCCGTCATCGTGCCGTTGCACGAGATCGCGTCCGTCACCGACGAAGCCCCGCCGCCTCCCCCGCCGCCGCCCTCCTCGCACCCGCCACAACCGTCGCATCTGCCGCGAGCGTCGTCGGCGCGGCCGCTGCGCAAGAACAAGCGCCTTCGCGCCGCTGCCGTCTCCGCCGCAGACACCCTGCCTCTGCCGCTGGAGCCGCGCCGCAAGCAACTGCGCACGTCTCCCCCACCGCCCGTGCCGCACACCGCGCCGCCTGGCGTCCCATCCGCCGTGCCCGCGCTGCCGCCGCGCCCCGCCTCCGCTGTCGCCTCGCCGCCGTCGCCGCTGCCGACGCCCTCACCATCATCGCCCTCACCGTCACCGCCAGCGTCGCCACCCCTGCCGCTTCCTCCACCGCCCATTGTCGCGCGCGCCCCGTCCACACCGTCGTCCAAACCACGCCGCACACATCAGAAAAAATCTCGACGCCCTGCGGCATCCAACGAGGCCGTCCGCGCCGCTGACGCCGCTGCCGCTGCCGCTGCCGCCGCTGCCGCTGCCGCCGCTGCCGCCGCCGCCACCGCCGCCGCCACCAACGCCGCCGATGCTCCCGCCGCCGCTGCCCCAAAGCTCACTGCACCTCGTGTGCGCTCCGCCTCGCCGCCCGCCGCGCCCCCATCTCCCTCCCCGCCCACCAGCGAGCACCACGGCGCGCTCAGCGCCGCGTCCGTAGCGGACCGAGTATCGCCATCGTCAAGCGTGGTGGCCGGACCGTCCGTCCCGCCGTCGCCGTCTCCCGCGCCGCATTCGCTGCGCACGCCCACTCGAGCCGCCGTGCGCGCCGCAGAGCAACAGCGCGCCGCCTCGCTCACAGCGCCCCGTCGAGCTCACAGTCGCGCACGGGAAAGAACGAATGACAGCTTTCAAACCGCCGTGAAACCCGTCCCTTCAGACTTACACCTTCTACCACCAAAGGGCCACCCAGCAGCAGTGGAGAGCGATGCCGCCCCCATCGCCGCCCCCGTCGCCGCCCCCGTCGCCACCCCCGTCGCCGCCACACCAGCTCCGTCGCACAAGCGCAAGCCACCATTGTACGACAAGCATTCGGACGGTACCTCTTCCCGAGACGCGGAGCGCGTGCGTGCTGCATCCAAGCCCACATCCACGCGCCGCGATTTCAAGCTCGACGCTCCCGCTTCCGCCACTTCCTCTTCGAGCGTGCAGTCGGCTCGTGTCTCGTCTGACTCCTTTGACTCGCAGCTCATGGGTGCCAATAACGACCTAAGCACCAGTGCGCTGCTCAAGATTTCGCCGGCCGCCAGCAAGCTGCACATCGTATGGACAAAGATCAAGGGCCACCCGTACTGGCCCGCACAAAAGATTCGCATGTCCCCGGAACTTGAGAGCCAGCATCGCTTCCAATGCGCCGCCAAGTTCCGACGCAGAGTTGATGATACTTGCGTCATGTACTTTGGCACTTGCGAAGTCGCCTACGTCAACGTCTCCAAGTCATGCATCTCATGGCAGGAAGGCATCCAACGCAACATGCATCTCTCACTCAAAGGTCGAGCCGACTTCCAGAGAGCGCTCAGCGAAGTGAAGGCGTTCTGTCATCGAGTGCAACGCTTTCCACGCGGATGGTGGTGCGAGCCCAAGGTCATGGCGCTTTACAATCAGTTCTACGACCAGTGCCTCTCGTCCAAGCTGCACGTGCTCTTGCGGGAATACATTCAGCGAGCCGAGGCTGAGCTCATCTTTTGGGCAAAAGGGCGTCGACACCCCCACTGGCCGGTACAAGTGTTGCCGCGAAATATGGCTGCGGAGCGATATCCGCATCTTAAGCTCACGCCCGATAGCAGTTCTATGTCCAGTTCCATGCCGTGCATGTTTTTCGGTACTGGAGAGGTGGCTATGATCCAAGAAAAGAATTTCACACCATTCGGAGCGGGTCTTGCTCGCGGTTACGTTACAAGCAACGATCGTCAGGATTTTATTGTTGCGCTCGGCGAATTGTGGGGATATCTTCAAGAACCTCGGATTTGGCCTTCCGGATATCTCAGCAAACGCTCGTGGTGGAATTACGAGGACATGATAGCTGCTCCAAATCCAAACGATTCTAGCGATTTTCACGTGCCCCATCTTCCGCACTATGAACATATCAAAAAGTCTGTGTGGTGTGAGGGGATTGAACCGCCGCCAAAACCGCGACGTTCGGACATGTCGTGCTGTGATTGTGAGCCTGATGGGGAGGCTACTTGTGCGGATGCGGGCTGCCTCAATTTTGCATCCCGCTTCTTGTGCAATCCACTCACATGTAAGGCCGGACCCAAGTGTGGTAATTCAAGCTTTCATCGACGAAAGCTGCCGAAACTGAGGCCCTTCTTCACAGCTGATCAGCGGGGATGGGGTCTAAAGGCGGAGGAGCCTATCTCAAAAGGTTCGTTCGTCGTGGAGTACATTGGGGAAATTATCGATCGCGATACGCTTGAGAAAAGACTCAAGGAGGCTCAAAGGCTCAAGAGCCACGAGTACTACATCATGGATCTCACCAATGATCTGTTTGTAGATGCAAAGCACAAGGGCAACCTATCTCGTTTTATCAACTCCAGTTGTGATCCTAATTGCGCCACCCAGAAGTGGACGGACTCTGCCAGTGGTCAGACTCATGTCGGAATTTTCGCCAAGCAGGATATTCCTGCTGGCACGGAACTAACGTATAACTATTGCTTCGAAGACTTTGGGTTACTTGGAAAGAGTCAGAAGCGCTCCTTTATGTGTCAATGCGGCACAAGTTCTTGCTGTATGCTAGACCCAGAAGAGAAGAAACAAATGAAGCTGCTGATTGGGAAGAGACTAGAGGTTCGATGGGATGACGGTTGGTATCCTGGAGTCGTAGAATCCTACAGTTTGAAGAAGAAAAAGTTCCGAGTGCAGTATGATGATGGAGACTGTGAGGATCTTACGCTCGGATTGAAAACGGCTGTGGACGATAATGTCAAATTTAGGCTGATGGAGGCTCCTTCGGATGCGGAGAGTGGCAAAAGTACTAAGAGCAGCAAGAGCAGCAAGAAGGCGAAGGACGAAGAGTAACGTTCCTTGATCGATCGTGTAAGGAAGCAGTATGCGTGATTCGCGCCGTGTCTTAGTGTGTGAGCGCGGCGTTCAAGCGATAAACCCATACGTGATGCGAAAGTGATAAGTGGGTTCAAATGGAAGTACTGCATTAAGTATGGTATTACATTAAAACGTTTCACTTCAAGCTGAAAGGATTTAGTTTGGCATTATGCTGTCCGGTAACCTTTTTATGGTAGCTTTTCTTTCTCTTAAGTTGCACTTCCAAACAAATGTTATAATGATACATGTAATGTCACCATACGTTATGGCACAAGTACTATATCGTTGACAAACATTATTGAACATAAAAAAACAGCGATAAAAACAATCTGTTCAGTTGCAATCGATGTATATCCTAAATGTAGAATCATTGTGCTGATTGATAAACTTATTGCAAAGTACTTGCGTCTGTTCCGCCAATTGCTGCCTCAAATTGCGCTCCACAGACCGCAGCTGGATATCAAGAAGTGAAAAGAATAACCCAAACGTGAACACAGCTGCTGCATTAACTTATTAAAATTGCAATTCCTATAAAACTGAAAGGGATCTATTAGCGATACCAATAACATGAAACATTTTTGCAGCATGTTGGTATTTACCATCATGCTTCACTTCTGATACGAACAAAACTATTCGAGTGACTATATTGCCCGAGAAAGACTGCAAAGTCTCTCATTTAATCAGTAATATTGCCTCATGAAATATTCATCTCGCTGTTTCAGGACTCGCCCACTTTGGGTTTATATATTTGCAGTTGATGATCAAATCATGCCCACCTCGCAACATAAATTCTACTTTATCACGGTGAATGAGATAGACACATTCTCTTGCGCTCATCTAATCTGTGGAATGCCTTCCATAAAATATAATTTTCAGTGGTGTGCACATCGAATGTATCAAAAAATCCATCAAAAGCATAGTATGAATATGTTTAATGAGGAACTGCTGACCTCGAGACATGCAGACGACTTTCAGATTTGGAGCAATGGGGTGTAGAGCATTTGTGTCTCAGGAACAGATGATGAACAGAATGTTGATAAGAGTGTACAAAAAGCTGCTAAAACTTGCAAATTCTGAACCATCATAAGATAAGGAGATTGAGAGAAAATGCAGTCGCTGCCTCGTGAATTTTAATTCAAGGTAAGTGAGGTGTCCAGAAATGATAGAAAGGATTTGTTCACTGCTAGATCTCTTGTAGGTAACTCAGAAAGCTAAAGTCAATGATAGAAAAAAAAAATCATCTTAATAATATTCACAATACTACTATGGAATGCACAAGTAGTGTTCAAGTGAGCCAAATGCGGTTTCAAACAGCAAACCATACTGAGACTCACTGCCTATAGTGAACTGGGGGGGGGGGGTGGCAGTGCCAGGACTCGAACTCGAAGTCAGGGAATTGTGGAAAAATTATTCTCAGTGGGTACCAGCTGAGCTATGGCCGCTCATGGGCGAGCAGAAGTTTGCTTACCGGAGTTGTTAAAGTACTGATTGTGATCCCGATCTAAAGCTCACCGACAGAACAATTACAAAAAGATAAGCATTGCGTCGCGTAAGCGTAAGAATAATCGCTGGCAAACATCTGCAAGATTGGAAAACGTAAAGAATTATCAGAAAATATCTTAGTACATCGACAACAAATCGCTGCCGAACATCAAAATAATTAAAACCTACAACAATTACTTTCCGAGCTTGCATTTTAAGAAATCAAAGATTGGTGATAAAACAATATACAAATCGCTGAACTCTAAATTATTTAAAACAGGAGCCATCCTGATCGAAAAAGCAGAGCATGAATACAACAAAGTTGCGATCACCAACCAAAAACTTCTAATTCTGACACTTAATTTTTTATTGATATTCTGCAATGGACAACACGAACACAAAATTCTAATATGTAGACGTTCAAAAACAACAACAGATTGGTGACAGTTTTTTTAGATTATTCAATGGCTTTAAGAAAAAAATCTCTACGAAAACGATTTTAAATAAACGCAAACGCTCTATATCTCAACACATGCCAGATCGACTAATGAATATTACGCAAAAAACGAAAAGGTCCATTTGCAATACCGAAGGTAGCCTTATGTATATGCACCTCCACGTTTCTGAAATAGTTGTTATTGTAATTATCACATTCACACATGTAGTGGCAGCCTTTGGTGTTTATGTTGGGACTCCTTGGTTACGTTAAGAATATTTACGGTGAGTCTAGATTGCAATAGTCGAACGAGTCGATTTGCTGTAGGAGTGAGACCGCAGTTGTTCGACCTCCATGGTTTACAAACAACAAGTACATGTAGGTATAAATACATAAGCGAACAACGCATTAACAGACATCAGATGCTAGTTAAAGGTTGCCAGGAAAACATCAGTTGCGTAAATGCTGAAATGCAAACTCAAATACAAATGCAGAAGGATTGAAAAACAAAACAAGAGTGAACGGGTGCGATCATGTACTACCAACTTTAACAAAGCAAGCGGTTCTATTAATATTGCTCCCTTCTCAGGCGAAGTTTCTCTTAGAACTCTTCGTCTCTGCTCTGTCTTCAAATTTGAAGTATATTCGGCCAGTGAACAGGGTTATTTGGAAGCCGTCGCTCAGGCTGCTATCCTTCTTGGTGAGAGATTCAGCAAGGTTAGCATAACCTTGGATCCAGGAAATCTGTCAGCATGTGCCACATCCAGTAGGTCGGGTGCGAGAGCCTACACCAAAGGGACTCCGGGAGGCTCAAAAGTCGGAAGTAAAGGGTTTACTGAAAGGCTCGGTGAGTCGGCCTCAGTGGGGTAATCGGGTGCGTTCGATGCCTCTCGGTCAGGAGCCATCGGGAGGCTGCGATACGGGGTCTAAAAGCTAAATCGGAAGCCTTGTCTCTAGCGGAAAAGGGTCAGCTAGAAAGTTACGAAACTATACGACGTCCAATGGCGTCGCTGTACGGCGAATAGAATATAGGCCGGTACGTCTTGGCAGCTGTCCACAGACAAGGCACAGGGCCACACTCCCTTCTTTCAGAGAGCGAGCGCGGCGCGAGCTTTGGCGGCCAGGTGGGCTGGGATGGTTTTGCGCTGTAGCAAACGCTTGACCATTGCCGGGAAGTCTTCGAAGACGTTAAGCAAAGGATCGACTGTGTCTTCAGATTCATCAAGTCCTTTCCAGTGGACGACAACTCGGAGACCATCAGGACTGTCTCGACGACTCATGAGACGGGCGACCGGCATGCCGATTTCGGACTACAACACGTGACCCATGATCGCGCGCTCGTCGATTGCATCGTCTCGATAAAACTTGAGACGGCTCGCGTGTATGTCGTCCAGATGGCCGGTGCAGAGATCTTCGGCCTGATAAACGTAGTCGTTGAGCGTCTGGATGACACGACGCGGACCGCTTCAGCGGAGAAGTAACTTGTCTCCTGCACCGAACTCATCACGGGCCACAAGGACAAAATCCCCCTCTTCGAAGTTCGGGAGCTTTCCTTGCGATGCGGATACGCGGGACTGCTCTCGACGTTTGGCCAAAGTCAACTGGACGAGTGGGTGGATCTCATCGCGGATCTTGATGAGATCCTTGATGTTGACGTCGCGCTCCATCTGCGCTTCGGTTAGCGTCACAGACTTTGCAGTTGAGGACCGCATGAATGTATTGTTAGGAGTTGTTGGCTCACGGCCAAGGAAGACCATTATCGGACAAACATTCCCGCGGGACGGAGACGGGGAATTGTTCAAGACGGAGGTGAAAATCGGAAGGACATCGGGCCATTCGGTCGTGCGCATCTTGAGTTCAGACAAGACTGAATGGGCGACACGGATTAATTCTTTGCCAAGGCGTTCCACTGCTCCGCTGCTCCATGGGCAGTATGGAAGCGTGAAGTGGTGCGGAACCTTGAGATTTTTCGTCACCAGACGAACAACTTCATTTTTGGAGTGGCTAGGGCCATCGGACATGAGGCCGTTGGGGAACCCGAAAGCTGCGCACCAGTCTATGATAGCCGAGGCGTCATTTTCGGCAGTGGTATCAGGTAAGGCGTGGAACCACTTGTAGTCGGAATGGTCGTCACGCAGCATGAGGACATATTTCTCGCCGGCCTGTCCAGGCCCGAGTTCGATGTAGTCGAACTGTAGCAAGTCGTTGGCCTTTGTGCCGTGGACGGCCGGACCAAATGGGCGTGGTATCTTCTCCCCTCCAACTGTCGATAGACAGTGGATGCAAGCACGGACGAAGGTACGGATGTCTGCGTGAAGGGTAGACCATTTAAAGGACGTTGAGAGCAACTTCTCGGTGAAGCCGCTGCCGCGATGACCAGAAGGACCAGTATGGACAATGATACAAAGGCGAAGTTGAATGCCATCGGCGTCGTCGGGAATCCAGATGGCCCAGGTGTCCGCATACGTCCACAGGTGGTCGTTGAGAGTGAGGCCGACAAGACGCGATTCGGCGTGGTCATGTTGGGCCGTAGTAAGGGCGGTACGGGAAGGCCATTCGAAGTCGTCAGCGGAAGACGACTGGAGCTCGGGCACGCGTACAATACGGCGCACCGTTGTAGTGGTCGTCGGCCAGCGGGACATGAGGTCGGCCCAGACATTTTTGTCGCCCTTGATGTGATAGCATGTGTATTTGTACATGCTAAGGCGCACGGCCCATCGCAGTACCTTGTGCATTGAAGTGGCTGATAAGTTAGGGACCACAGACCTGGGGTCAAATAGGAAGATGAGATTGTTGTGGTCCGTGTACAGGGCGAAGCAGTCGGATGTGGCGACGATCAAATGCATGCGGTCCAATGTGGTCAACACCGCATAGGCCTCTTTTTCCAAGTCTGACCAGCCGAGTTGGGTCGCGTCGAAGCGGCCGGAGAGGAACGCGAGCGGAGAATTACGTTTTTCCGCGTGGTCCTTTTGGACGTCGTCCAGTGGGACTTGGGTAATGATCCCAGACCAGGCCGTATCGGATGCATCTGCGTACACGCACAGACGTTGGCTGACATCGGGGTGGGCGAGCTTGACCTGATGAGCGAGTGAATGCTGACAGGCGGCGAATGCGTCCAGTTCGGTCTGACCCCAGCCGAGGTGGACAAGGTTGACACGGGAGACGGCGCGTTTGGTTCGCTTGTCAACTGTCCGTAGACGCGTTCCATGAACTCGTGGAACGGGGCTACGAGTTCAGTGAAGTTTGGAATACCCTGTTTGACCCATTGCAGGGCACAAACAAATTGTTGAAGTTGCGCGCCGGTTGTAGGTGCCTCCGTCGACAGCAAGCCTTTCAACCGACGCGGGCTATACCGGATGCCCTATGAGGACAGCAGTCGATCGCACCAGCGGATTTCCGTCGCGAAGATGGTGCACTTGCCGGGGTGTAGCTTGAGGTTGTACTCCACGCACAGGGCGAAGAACGACCGAATAGACTCCATGAGACTGTCGATGGTAGCGGCGTGGATGAGTACGTCGTCCAACCATATGAGGTTTTTTTCCTTAAGGTCGTCGGGGATAATCGCCGTTAGCGAGAATTGGAGGTGAGTGACCGCGTTGGTCGTCCCGTGCAGGACGCGTGTCGGTGTAAAAATCCCATCCGGCGTGATGAAAGATTGAAACTCCTGCGACCTTGCTGCCAACGCCAGCTGCCAGTAGCTGTGGTTAAAGTCGAAGTTGGCATAATATTTCGAATTAGCCAGTTTGTTCAGCTCGTGTTCGATAAGTGGCATTATATATTGGTACCGTATAGTGTACTTGTTGACCGGCCGCAGGTCCACAGTGAACCAGAACAGGGCGCCAGGTTTTGGCACAAAGAGTGGCGCACAAGCCCACTTGGACGTTGCGTTAGGGTACGCGAGGCCATGACGTACGAGATCGTTCACAAAGTCTTGAAGGAACTCTCGTTGCTCCTGCGTGTACCGGCGTAGGCGGACTTTAACGGGCTTCGCGTTCTTGCTGAGCTCGATCTTGAGCAAAGGCAAGCGTGCGGGTGGTCTGGATGAGAAGGACGTACGGAAGATGCCCATGTGGTCGGTCAACAGCTTCGAGAGTTTGGGCCGGTTGGATTCCGGAAGTCCTGCTTTGTGGGCGGCTGTCTGCATGTCGTCCACTTCATTCATGATGTTCTCTTGCTGGTCTGAGTCTATAGGATCCAGCAGGGAAGGATGCGGCATCGGGTCCTCTTCTGCGCGTGCGCGGAAGTAGTTCACCTTCAGTCTGTCGGGGTCCACCAACGGCTTGTCCACATGGTCGTGGCCCCCACGGTAGAGGCGTGCTATGATTTTCTCTGCGATACGTTTATGAACACTGGCGACCTTTAAAGGTGGTTTGGGATGTATTGTAGACCATCAGTATGCTTAGGAATTAAGCCAGTGATCCAAAAATCCAATCCAATGGCTATAAGAAGTGCTTTTATTGGGAGGAAAACGACGGAAAGGCCTTCCGCAGTCTATACTAATATAGATAGCAAGCTCTTTGGTAGTAGTGGCGAAGCAAAAGTATTGCTCGGATGAAATGAAGGTGTAATTGTGTCAAATTGGATTTCAAGGTTTCTGGTTACTTTCTTTGTACCATATATAGTAGATTAAAGTCCTAAAGGAATACGAATGTACCAGGTTTGGTATAGTTTTAGGCAGGAAAACAACAAAGCGATGTGTGTATTGGTGCGAAAGTATCGCAAACGAAGTTTTGGGTTCTATGAACAAGCTATTTTGATCATGAATTTTTGCCACTGCAGTGTGACCCTTGCAAAAGACTCACTTGGGTTTTGCAGAAATAGTTCACGCAGAACAATTGCTAGCTACAAATCGGTTTTTATGTAGAAGACGGGATAGAACTGTGTCGCAGGTTAAATTCCCAGATAAAACATTTTTCATGGCACGGCAAACGAGACTAAGCTCAGATGCATACATGAATAAAACCAGTGGAGCAACACAGACAGTTTATTGGGTGATTTTATGTCCTTGCCCGCTATTTGTTACGCAAGGGCTGCCCTTCCATCTATATGATTGTTTATATTCAGTTCGATATTGGATCTATATTGGAGTATCGAAAAGTGACAAGTTCACACATTTTTGCATGACGAGATGATCTAAATTCAGTCGCATATCTGTCGTGTCCGATTCCAGATGGAGGAGCACGTAGATTTTTATCGCAAAGAGCTCGAACAATATTTCTACTTGCTTATGTCTCCTGGTATTTGAATCTCTTGAGTTTGCAGTTATCGCTGAAAACGAAAATTTGACTCTGTTGCAGAAGTTTTTCAATGCCCTTGGTGTCACACACAAATCTGATTCTAATACGCCTTGTTTGTATTAAATATTCTTTTCGCCGATATACTTAATTCGAGTACTAGCCGTTTCCGTAGTGAAAAGAAGCTATATGATTAAATATATATTCATATATCGATTTATACAGTATTGACACAAAAAAAACCAATACCCTAGCAGGAAAGCACAGTAAATACGGAAAGAGAGTTATCTCGGAGTGAATATCGAAAACGATCTCACTGTGAGACCTTTATATATGCTATCAAAAAAAGAGAAAAGATCATTCATAAAGGGCTTTGCATTTGTGAAAGTCACAACTGTACAAAATAAATCTATGTGATTCAGACAAAAACTTTTGCATTGCTGACAGAAAGAATGAGTAAGCGACTGCTTCCTGCCCGGGAATAAGATCCCTGATGGGAGAGACAAAAGGCGACTCCAAGTGATGGCAATGGTTGACGGTTAGTACGAACGATGCAGCTGCCAGGGCGGTGGGAGTCTGCACGGAATCTCCCGTGCAGAATAACTGGAAACTTAAACTTTCTGCATCGCACTAATCCCTTAAATTTCTATAAATGTATCGACTCTTGTTATTATTTCCTACTTGGTTCATTCTTGCCAGCTCTCTACGTTCGTTAACCAAAAAAGGACTTCGTCGCCGCTTCGCATTCGTTTCGCTTTGCACTTAAAGAAAAAACAATATTTTTGTCAACAACAACAATTATTTAATTTGTACGAAGCTATTACTAAAAAATAAATCCACGCGAAGCACCGTGCGAGCACTTAGTCCAAGATGGCCTACCCACCCCCC
>JAHNZQ020000277.1:200339-254727 GCA_019155205.2 Gracilaria vermiculophylla
CAGTTAATACTGCCCGGCCGGCACCGCGAGGAGGTGGAGATAAGATTCAAACCGACCATATAGAGGCGTCTTGAATTTCCCACTCGGAAATAATATTACCTACGCATTCGCTCGGTAATAAAACATTACCATGTATCATGAACGTATCATTTTAATTACGTTTAAAGATCTAGTATCCACCTAAATGCCGCTTAAGCTCTGGTATAAAACTTTATGAGCCAGAATTCACATACGAGGAAGACTAAGGGCGATTAAATGAGATAAAATATCTTTGAGTTTTATTAGGTCTATTTTAAGTTTTATAATACAGTTTGCTTCGAATAGTTCGTGTGTAATTCGGAAGTATGTTCATATTAAAGATACGTCGTGAGTTCTTAAGATCGACCAGGAGAATTTTCGATGTGTGGTCAATATCCCAGTTGAACGCTTTCAATAGCCTATATGCGTTGTTCATCTATATGATATAATTATACTTCTTCTGAAAATTGGGTAGCCATCTCTCTTATTCTGTAAACAATAAGACTGATTTCCATGAATGTTGTATCTCTTTGAAGCTAGAAAAGAATGAAGTGTTTATCATTACAGTAGAATATCTGAAATATGGGATCTTTGTTGAAAAGATAGTACTCAATGAACTTTGAGATATGAAGTTAACCGAGGAACAATGTTACTTTCTTCAGTTAATGTAGTCTTTTCTCCGCTTCATATATGGGACTCTTGCTAGCGTAGCGCTTGTATATGTCTCGGTACAGAAACGCACCGTTTTTTGAAGCTGGATAAGTGTCAGAAACTTGTGTATATAAATTCATGGACATGGTTGATGATGAGTCCAGTTCTTGTTTCCCGTAGCTGAGCATACCATTTTCGTGTTCATACATTCCTTTTAAATGGCATTTAAGGCCGAGACAACGCAATTTGAATATAGAATCCATTACAGAAAAATCAAACATTTAATCAGTTCAGAAGCACTGAAATGAATCATACATCTAGAATAAAAGAGCTTTTGGATCTTAGTTTTGCACTGTAACGATTTCTCTGATACCGTGATGGGACTTTGTCTCTTGTAATGAACAATAATTGTACTGTGAGGAATGTTTTTACTGAGAAGTCTGTTAACAGGAGTGATCCGCGTTGGTTGGACACAAGATTTTTGTATCAAGTTCGGGATATGGATGTCTCGCATGGTAGAATCCTTTTTCCTAAAAACCCCTCGTCTTGTCACGTGGATCGTTTCTCATCCATAACGTGAGGTGTAGCATTTCGCTTTTTTCTGAATTCGGGCAATCTGTCTGTTTCAATCATCGAGAGTAATCGTTTTCGGCCCCTCAAAGCTTCTGTGCATTGATGACATCACACATACGGGAAGCAGCGATGACGAACTGTAGAACAGTGAGATGTTCACATAATGCTTTTATAGTTTCCCTACACTCAAACAATACGACAAAGACATTTGGAGCTTCGTTCTGTATTGTTATATCAATGCCTGAAGCTTCCTGGGAATCTTGAAGGCAAAATCCTTGTGTGATACCGAATACAACTCTTACATTATTGGCGAGAGAGGTTGAAGAAAATTCCCACGTGGTGTGTATGGGTGGCATGTGCCAGCTCTTTAACGACGAGAAAAAGGAAGAGCGCAGACTACGCAGATCCCAAAATCAACAACTCGGCGGATGTATCTCATTAATGGGGAAAAAAGCCACAAGAGCGTCTAACGGTAAGGCCAGTAAAGCATTCTTATGCAGATGTGACCAAAGTAGAAATGTTGCATAAAATGCTCAAGTACAGGTTCTTCTATCTTAAAGACAGATGAGGTATCATGACCCACGGTATACCCATGTAGCACTTTTATTTCCATCTCATATATCAATCTGAACGCCGACTGTATTTAGAAAGTTCTGCAGAATGCCTAGAAATGGTATTAAATGTCGTTCTTGTGCTTCAAACTATAGAAATTCAAATGTCACAGCTATCTCGGGCTTAATAGAGCAATTTCAACTAACGGGCGCCAATATTTGGGCGGATATTAAAGAAAAATTCAACTGCTAGAACAAATTATACGCCCATACCGTCTGAAGCACGGATTCTTTGAAAATCAAGATAGAATAGCTTTCTAACTCTATGAAAACAACAAGAGATATTTTATATCCATCCGATGCTCGTTGGGAAAAGCAAAATGCCTAGGATATTCAAAGTTTAATCGCAGCGAAATTGAAAGTAGATAATAAACGCAATCTTGATCGTGAGCATGAGCAAAGTGATAATGAAGAAGACCAAAACGAAAAGTATGCATGTATGAATGCAAAATAAAAACGTTAAACATGTGCACAGGCTGTTTTACATCCAATGAAACAAAGAACTAATATAATCCTAGCGAGCAGTATTGAAAGAAAAACTGAATATTTGGGCACTATCGCATATATTATGTCCATCCAGAATGAAATGGAAGCCAAATTTGACAGTAACGAATGAATAATCACAAGGTTTTGCATAAAGAAGGTGCTCCTACTGAAGAAAGCTGTAAAAAATATTACACGTGATATAAAGAAGATTATTGTAGGTGTCAATGAAACCTTTCAGCTTTTAATAAGAAAGCTCACTGTTTTGAAGCAAAAAAATTAATCTCAGTACTACACCCGCCTTCCGTTTTAGTCAAAGTTTCGGCGCGCATCAGTTTTGTGAGTTCAATATTCAATTATTTAGATTCTCAACCATAGTTGGCGTACGGAAGCGAAGTAAATGTACAGCGAGCTCGATCAATAATTCTCTTTGTTACGAGTCTGTTATCAGTGTTGAGTTCAAATGCGCAAGAAGAATTCTAATAGATGGTGTACTGCATTCCCCACTCTATCTCACGCTGGAAGTAAGGCGCTTAAAAATTTTGTGTACTGCTGCAAGTTGCCCAGACTCCGGAGTTTCCCGTGTTTTGTTCATATTTCTCGCACTAATAATCCTACCACTAGTGCACTGCGTATCGTTTGCAAAGACGGAACCAGCGAACATAGCTATACCAAGATGCGTCATCTAGTTCTATGGTGTGGGAAACTGCAGTCAAGAGAGATTCGTTAGCTTTTTGTTGCGCCAGTTAACCCGAATGTTAATCGCCGCGTGCCTTAGTTTTCCATAAAAGTTGTGCGAACAGCTTTCTGGTTGTTGGTGCTTACCAATTACGTGGAAGCACAATAGTGAGCTGGAATACAAAAGAAACAAAAGCCGCTATCGCTGCTCTTCGATTCACTGTGTGCGTCCTGGGTCGTGATTTGGTCGAAAGAGGTTTGAGGGAGGGTTTAGCGATGGAAACATTCTCTTTGAGAGTCTATTCTGATCACGAAGTTCGAAATACACCAGGCCAAACTTTAGTGATATGGCCTGCACCAATTATGTCATATTTGACCAAAACCTCGTATGTCATGATCCGCATGCACCGTTTGTAAAAATACGTAAACAAACAAAAAGGTTCTGCAAATTTTTCCTGCCTCCTATTTTGCTCTGTGCAATCTATTTAGCGTCCACCTTTGGTCATGGTGAACACATATAGCATGGCTATCTACTGGCGGTAGATGGCTTTCGTACTTAGTAATCCTTTAAATGCGTAAAGGCCGATAATCCAAAAAGTTTGAAAAGAAGCAATCGCAAATATGGCATCCACTACGTGTTCTTTTGGCCGTGTTAGGAAGTCGTCTACAACCGGTCAGAATTGTGAACTCTCTTTTAAAACTGATAGATTTTCACCAGGAAGCAGTGTGGTTGCTCCTTGCACTAATCACGAGAATGTATGCTTCAACAAAAGATGCGTGTGTAGACTGACCGGGTCGATAGCCTCTTTACTAGGCATCTCATTCCCAAAAGAGAGCGCTTAAATACAGCATTCAATCTACTTTTTCGTGCCTTTTGGATATCTTTCCGACCCAATCCTAATTACTTCTCGACAGCTTCGCGCTCTTTAGAATCTTACCGACCCACTCCGAATTACTTGACCAATTCGAGTTCTATTTCGACAACCATTTGCAACACAGAATATTTCTGTTGCCTCATTACCCTCCACAACGATTAGCGCCACCTTCAATGTAGATGAGGCTAAATATTATTTCGTACACTGTACTCGCGTAGAGCATTTGTAACAGTACAATTAGAATACACGAAATATATCGTCGGTTGCCCTTTTGCGTCGTGTGTCCTAGAATTCTGCATAAGCGTCAACCCTTGATAACCACTTCCCGAGACATCGAACAGAGGCGTGGAAGAGGTAAAGCTCACAGGTACTGGAGCAGTTGAAAATGCCTGCGCAAGGGAATCAGGCTTCCTGCGATGAGATTTAGTATGCGAGACATGGAAAACCGGGTGCCTCCAAATGTGCGGGGGAAAGTCAAGTGGAACCGCATTCTTTTGGATCAGATAAAAGATACGAAATGAGCCAAACCGATGAGCGAATATTTTAAAAGACGCCTGGGCTTTGCTGTAAGAATCCTTTAACAACTTGCTGGATACCCAAACTTCATCCCCAGCTACAAACTCTAGGTGTTTGGCGTAAGCGATTACTTTTGCAGTCTGGCGCGCCTTGGCTCTTCGATGCGCATATTGTGCATCTGAAATGACAATAGTCAGGTGGTCTCGAAAGTTACTCAACCTTTTCACTATCGTAGAAGCTTGAAAGAAGACATCCCCAGGAGCTTTGGGTTTCTACCCAAGGTCAATTTCAAAAAAAGAGAGGCCAAGATCTTCAGGAACTGAAGAATTGTAGGCAAACTCAGCACTAGGAAGCAGTAAGTCCCAATCATCTTGCTCAAAGGAGCTAAACCAGCGAATATAGTTCTTCACCAAACTATTCATAATTTCTGAAGCACAATCCGTTTGCGGGTGACGCGATTAATATATGCGAAGTATAAAGCTACAAAGAGACATGAGACTTTTCCAGAAGGTAGAGATAAAACGCTGGTCTCGATCTGATAAGATAGAATCAGGCAGGCCATAATGCGGAAATATGTTATTGATGAAAAGCCAAGCAAAACCGTGGGCTTGGTCGGTTTCCTTGCATGCTAGAAAACGAGCTCATCGGGAGAGGCGATCCATTTAAGCAGAAATTCTATCAAAACCTTAATTAGTTCGGAGTAAATTCACGATAGAATCGGTAGCAACTAGATCCCAGCGGCTAGTAGCTACTGGTAAGGCAGTCGAATCATGAAGTGTTTGGCCATTAACATCCTGCTGTTGCTGGCAGTTGCCGCAACCAGAGCAGTGGAGAGCTATACCAAGGGTCTCCTGTTTCCAATATAAGTCTTCCAAGCGAGCAAATGTCTTTGCGAGTCTACAATGACCTCCGGCCTAGGTATTGTGAGCGAGCTGAAGATCCGAACGGCGAGCCTTCAAAGGAATATATATGCGGCTGCCATACAATAAATGGCAGTCATCCAATCGGAAGGAAGGTATCAGCGTCTCTATACGCTTTGTCTGCTTGATATCCTGTGGCCACGCTCCTTTCCGCGCCAAATATTTTGGTCCAAAAGTTCTGGTCTAAAGAATACTTTGCAATTTCCTTCTGCAGTAAGGAAACGTTCCGCGACACACAAAGTAGATTCGACAGCTCAATTTGCTATGAAATGCGAGAAAATGAGGCACCTTGGCTGTGGATCCTATCTTCTTGGAGGTTCAAATCCCGGATGTGAAAAGACGCTAGGGTGTCCAAACAAGGAGCTTTCCGTCGACTAAGGAGCTTCTGAGTGAAGAAGTGCTTTGTTATCTAATTATCCGTAGTGAAGTGAGAAGAAGACCACTCGGGATAACCATGGAAACGCTGGACAGCGAAGATGAGACCCAAAAGTTCCGGTTCATTGGCGGTATAATTCTGTTCTGCTTCGGTCAAACGGCGCTACATATACACAATTGCACGCTCGCCACCAAAATTATCATATTGAGTGAGAGTAACACCCACTGCGTCTGAGAGGCGTTTATGTGAAGAAGAAAAGGACGACTCCAACCAGGGGGCATAAGCACGGGAGCAGTGCTGAGCGCATCTATCAGGTTGCCACAGGCTGCAGCCTCTGTATCATCCCAGCATCGAATGCCAGTGCCTTTCTGCGTGAGACGAGTCAAGTGGGCCTCAGGATCCAAAAAAGAGGAATAAACCGTCTAAAAAACAGTACGGGCCCAACGAAGCTACGAATTTCTGTGAGATTCTGAGAAGTGGACCAATTTTCTCTAACCTCTATCTTCTCAGGACGGACATGAATGTAATTGCAAATGACAAAAAGCGCCATAGATTCCCTCATGGGCTTCAATATTTTTTGAAGGAAGCATACGGCTTATTGTCCCGAAGCCGGTGCAACACCGCTCGAGTATGTGCGGGATGCTCTGTACGCGTTCGGCTGTATAATTGAGTATATCATCCGTGTACACGACCTGTAAACGAGGTTTGTAGTCGTGAAAGACCCAGTTCATATGTCCCTGAAGCATGGCTGGGATATTGCAAAGGCTCATAAGCATTAATAGGGTGTCAAACTGGCCATAATTTGTGTTTAACGCAGTCTTTTCGAAATCCATAGGACGGAGCAGGATTGATGGAACCCAGTCTTAGAATCCAACTTAGAACAGTAAAAGGCCTGGCCCGGTCGATCAAAAATGTCGTCGCAAAGGGGGAGGGGAGCACCATTACGCTTGGTTATGCGATTGAGAGCACGATAATCAACCACACCGCGAAGCTCACTTCCATTCTTCACAAGGAACAAAGAAGCGACATACGGGGAGTTGCCAGAGCGGATCTTGCCAGAGTGAACGAGTTTATCAACATAGGTCCGGGCAGCACCGAACTCAGCCGGAGAGAGCTGATGGAGCGTTCGATACGGAGGCTTCGATTTTGGTACAGTGTGAATCGTATGCTCGGCATCGCATTCTGGAGGAAATCCGTAAGGCAATTCTGCTCGGAAAACATCGTCATATTCTTGTAGCATATCACGGAGCGTGGTATCGTTAGCAGACCAAAGTTTTTCTTTTGGGCTAGCATGGGCAGCATGCAAAAGGCTGTTGCAGGACAAAACTGGTCACAAGTGCAGATGGTAAAATGAGGTGTTTTTAGGGCATCTGCGAAGCAGTTGGCGAAAGCGCTTCACACCAAGGTTTGCTACACACACCGATTCTGTACGGAGAATGGTGCGTGCCTTCAGCTTTTCCCCCGCAACTGAAATGATGTCCCTCTGATGGTCTGCGTCGGGATGCTCCGCAGTGTGCCACGGCGTGCCTAAAAGAACGTCATACCAGCAATCAGCCATAAGCCATGTGCCCTAAGAAGAGTAATTACCGGTATGTATTGTACCAGTTGCAAGTTCAGTAGCGATCTCATATGACCCAATCTTGGAGTAGTTCACATCCGTCAACGTCGGATCAAATTGAAGGGAATCTCTGTTTCGGTCGGCGAAATCATCTTTCAAAATTGAAGTCTGAATAGGATCAAAACTTTTGTCTAAAACTAAGAGCAGAACAAAAAGAGCACTGGCAGAACGACTAGACTTTTCCTCTAATAAGGATACGTTTGAGACAAGAAGTTCTTCCGACGTGCTCTTCTTTGTTTCAAAAGGACAGTTTAGTTTTTCGAGCTATCAGAGTTTTTGTATTTTGCTTCCACTAGCGCAGTCACCGCATTAAAAATTTCTACCCAAAAGTTGGTATTGCGATGACGGTGCTTTCATTGGCGACATCTTAATTTATGGCATGTAAAACATGCGTTGTTCTTAATATCTTCAAGGCGCTCTCTGGAACAAACAGTAGGCCGAGCAGTGAGGCTGCCAATGTCCATTGCTTCCGGAGCTACATTCGTTGAAGTGCTAGCAGAATATGCAGGACCAAGGGAAAGACAGTTGAAAACAGCTTTAAGACGCATGGCAATTTTTGTGGCTTCTTTGAAGTCGAAACAGTTTGCTTTACAGAATTCAAACCGAAAATTCGATTTCAAGCCGCTCAAAAACTTGTCCCGTTTTTTGCCTTGGCTCATGTTACGAACGGTCAGAGCAATAATCCGAAAATATAAAAGATATTCTGCAACACTTACTGTTTGTTGACAAGAGTAGAGCGAACTCCGTGCTGGTCGTTCATGGTCTTCCGGAACGAATTCCTGTCGGATAACTGCAGTAAACGCTTCCCACGTCTGACGTGCAATGTTTGCTTTTCGCACCGTAAGCCACCAAATGGCTTCCGTGCCTGTGACCAAGGTAGTTGCAACATATATACGGTTGTCATCACTGAGGAGGACGTTACCGTTTGCGAGTTAAACGAGATTGAATAAGTGATCTACGTTGTACAGCCAAGTGTTGACTACTAGAAAGTCGCGAGTGCCACTGAACACTTCCGACTTATTTGGTTTCAAGTTGATCGACCAAACTTAATTAGCAGCTTCCATAATGATGAAAACACAGCGATGCTCCCGGTTCAACAAGAGATGCGTGTGAAGAGTTACTGGGTCAATGGCCTCGTTCCAGGGTATCTTCCCCCCAGACAAAAGCGCTTAAATACAGCATTCAATCCACATTTTTGCGCCCTTTGGATATCTTACTGACTCAATCCTAATTACTTATCTACAGATTCACGCCTTTTGGATATCTTACTGACCCAATTCGAATTATTTGACCGATTTGAGGCCCATTCCGACAACCATTTGCATCACTAGAATATTTCTGTTGCACAAATGTCTTCCACAACGATTAGCATGTAAGGTGTATCAACAGCATGCGTAGTAGTCAGAGGCATTCATAAATATTTTATGTTTCCACCGTATGGGTTAGTCTTCATCAGAGTGTGACGACAAGAACCGATGACCCAGGAGCGACGGCCGCCGAGGCCGGAGGTTCTGGGTGTTTTACTGATGGGCGCCAGTACGTGTGATAGCTGTGCGCTTTGCCACGACAAAGGGTGGGAGTTCACGAAGACCACGCGGTGTGGACGAGGTCACCAGTCTGTGCGCTTTGCCACATGCCCCCCCCACCGCATGAGAAGGGTAGGTGCAGCAGATGCGTCGAATGAGACGGTGGAACCAATGCGGCTTGAGCGATTTGGTAAGGATGTCCGCGAGCATGCGCGTGGAATGAGCGTGGTGAACGAGAATGTGATGGTCCTGGACGGCGTCAGGCAGGTAGTGGTGCCGAATATCGATGTGTTTGCGCTGCCGAGTGGGAGAGGTGGAATTGCATATGTGGACAGCGGCTTGGTTGTCCACATGAAGGGGGGTGGGAGCTGCCGGGGAGAAGTTGAGCTCAGCCAGTAAGCCGCGTAACCAAATGATTTCCTGAACAGCTTGTGCTGCGGCTATGTACTCCGCTTCACAAGTGGAGAGGCTGACAGTGGGTTGGAGTGAACTGCGCCATGAAATGGGCATGTCATTCAGGACATGGAGCTGTCCGGAAACAGAACGACGAGTAGCGGTGTGATTGGCGTAGTCGGCACCGGTGTAGGATTGTAAGGACTGGGTGTGTCCATAAGAGAAAAATAGACCATGGTGTTTGGTGGAGTGCAAGTACCGTACGAGACGTTTCAACGTAAGCCATTCGTGTTGAGAAGGGTGGCGTTGGTTGCGAGCTAAAGCACTGGTGAGGAAAGCGATGTCCGGGCGCGTAGAGTCCGCAATGTAACGCACGGAGCCAAGAGTCTCTTTGTACAGCTTCGTGACTTTGGAAGAAGTTGGTCGCGGATCCTGTGGATTTTGGGGAGCTATACCATTGGTAAATGGTGAGGTGACGGGATTTGTCTTTGATAGATGAAGTCGAGATGCAAGTGCATCGATAAGGTGGTTCTGATGCAGGCGAAAGCCACTGCGAGAGTAATCAAAGTTCCAGCCAATGTATTTCAAGGGTTGGCCGAGACGTTTCACGGTGTACTTGGCACTGAGTGTCTTAGAGAGTGCATCAAGAAGTGTGGAATGGGACGCAGCAGCAAGGAAGTCATCAGTCGTGATTCCTATGATGATGAACGCAGTGTCGGATTTTTGGAAGAACATGTTTGGATCAGATTTCAGAGGGGTATATCCATGGGATGTGAGATGGTCATAAAGGCCTCGGGTGTACAGGAATGCAGCCGAGGGGGTGCCATACAAGTTTCCAATCAGTGCCCCGAAGGGCTCTTTGTGTTTGAAGGATCCATCAAACCGGGGTGGTTGACGGATATAGACAGGCTTGTGGTGCTCAAACCGGTCATGAAGGTACGCGCCTTTTAGGTCAAAATGTTCAAGATGGAGGCGGTGTTGAGGGATGGAAGTACGTGTGTGGTTGTTTTGTCGACGTTTTAAGAGGCAGTTTGTTCTGGATTGAAGTGCTCAGTCGGAATCATGAGGTCACCGCGGACAGCACATCGAGCTTTCCGATCTATGATTTCATTATTCGAAGAAGTCTTGTACCGATATTGCATGATTGTGGGTATGGGTTTGGCGGTGGCGGGGAGCGTCGAAGCCCATCGAAAAGCTTTCATTGCATCAAGCTGGTCGAGTTCTTTGTTGTGAACAAGCGCCCATTCCGAGGCGTCGTGATATTTGGCTGCCTCTTGTCGTGAGCGTGGTGGGCGGGACATGTGTTGTGTATGCGAGGGTATGGCGACAAATGCTCGGGAGAATGTGGTGCAAGGATCCTTGGAGGGGTCGTATGGTTTGGAAGTCGATGAAGCGACAGGATGTATCACGGTGCAGAAGTATGTTCCAGACCTTGATGTATGTGAGACTGAGTGGATGGAGGTAACGAACCGGGTCTGCGCGGCGGTGCAGTTTCTTCTTGTTGGGCTCGAGCCAGGGAACGGTGCCCAGTTGGCCGAATGGAAAGATGTGCCGCAGTGTTGGCGGTCGTCCATACCAAATAGTGTGGGGTAAGTTGTGAATAGTGGAGTGGTAAGAAATGTTGTATTTGAATGCAGCGTCAGTCACGGCGTCCTGCCAGTAGGGAAGAGGGAGTCGGCTGTGACTGAGCGATGCGCGGTTAGAGTTGAGAAGGGTTCCGTTCATCCGTTCCGCGATGGAATGTTCTTGAGGAGAGTATGGAACAGTTGCATGGAAGCGAATGCCATGGGAGGCCATAACTGCTTGGAATGCTGTGGATTTGAGCTCTTTGGCGTTGTCACTGCGTAGATGCAAGGGGTGGTGGCGGTGTGTGGCGTGTATGTGAGTGAGAATTTCAAGAAGTTTGGGCAGTGCTTCGGAGCGGTATCGGAGAAATTCGATGTGTAGGAAGCGTGATGCGGCATCGATGGCAACGAGAATGTGGCTGTTTCCTTGGCGGGATGGGGGAGTGAGTCGGCCACAGGTGTCGATTGATATGTACGCTTCCGGGGTATAGGCGGGAGTTGTGCGGCGGTGAGGTTGGGGTTTGGATTTGCCTTCTCGGCATCCTTTGCAGTGTAACTTTAGGGGTGTGTGAAGGAGTTAGGCCAGAAGATTCGAAATCAGGTTGTTTTGTGCCATGAGCTGAAGGGTTTTGGGATGGATGTGGCCAAGTTTCAGATGCCAGACCATGAAGTCGTGTGTGATAGACGACACCGGTGGGATTATTGATGGTAGGGCATGTAAGGAGAGCCACGGGTCAGTTGTTTTGCGGTGTTGTCGATGGAGGGCTGTAAGGTTGGGGATGCGGGGGAGAGCAGGCTGGTTAGCAGTAGTCTCGACAGGAGGAGGCTATGATTTCGGGAGTTGGTGTGAAGCGCGCCACGAATGCGTGCGAGCGCTAAGGGCACGATGAGGGGTGCCAAGGAGGTACTGATTATTGACGAGGGAGGCAGTAGCACTGAGTTCATGTTTACGAGGTGGATGAGGTGTATGAATAATCGCAGCCCTGCGAGGTGAGAATGCAACGAGCCCATAACGAGTGGCAAGGGATGTGATGGAGAGGAAGATGCGCCGAATGTTCGGTGCGTAAACGGCACTAGCGATGCGAAGTGATTCACGCGTTGTCGGTATCGAGACGGGTCCCTGGTGAGAAATTGGAGATACGTGCCCAGAGGCAGAGATGGTGTGAGTGGGGTGATGGACAGGGGCCATGGAGGTTGTGGTTTGGCGAGGTGAGATGGGTGAGCCGCAGAATCGAGGACCTACGTACCGTCAGTAGCAGTGTGACCATCTGAGTCTATGCTCTGCTCCAAAGTACTCATGCGAAGCAAAAGTTCTTGAATGAGGTCCTGTGCTGGCTGCAGGGGCTCGACCGTGTGGGCTTGGGCTTCGACCTTGATCTTCTGGAGAGTGCATTCGTCGTCGCTGTGAGTCACGCAGCCGTGTATACGGCACCATTTTCCAGTGTACCCGGTTGGGCGAGGATGATTGGAAAGTGGTTTTCCACGAGCACGACGAGGACGTAGGGTAGATTGCGTGCGTGGCTGAGTGGGTGGAATGAAGGAGTACGGAGTTGAGCTGGAAGGCAGGAAGATGTTTTGTTGTACCAAAGAGGCTTGTTGAAGGCGGTTTGAGAACTCTCGTATGGATGGAGGAGGCAACCCGGCCATGAGGATGGCAAGCTGGTAAAAGTCGGGGTTGGATTTTAGGCCATATATGAGATACTTCACTGTAGTTCGTTCATCAGATATATATTTGGGAATTCTGCGTTGAGCATCTTGGTGCGGATCGACATATGCTGAGTGATATAATCCTTAATGCTCAGTCCGGAGTTGAAGGTGATCGCGCGAGCCTCTGGGTCCAGGGCGTCGTGGTCCTCCATATTCGTCTGACGAACGTGATTGGAGAGAATGTTGAGAATGTGAAAGGGAGATTTGACCAAGATGTTGGTGGGAAGTTGTACAATGATGTGCTCGGGAATACTCTGCATAATGAGAGCCTTTACCGTGTACGTCTTTTTGGTCTGTAAAGCTTGTTCAACAGGATCAGTGTGGACTGTAAGGTCGGACAGGAGTAGTGGTTCGGCATCAAGCATGGCGGTATTGATTGTTAGAGCATCTTTCCAAAAGGTGAAGTTTTGATAAGAAAGTTTTGGTTGAGATAGTGATTCCATTGTGGCGCTTGAAGAAATGGTAGAGCAGACAGCGACTGAGAGGCTGGTCGGAGATAATGCTTCGTCGAGAAGTTTGCAGTTTTGGAGAAGATCTTGAATGTATTGTTCAGTTTCTGACCGGTCTTGGCGTCGTAGGAGTCTTGCATGTCTGTCGGAGATCGGAGCTGCAGCTGGGGCCATAACCTGTGACGACAAGAACCGATGACCCAGGAGCGACGGCCGCCGAGGCCGGAGGTCCTGGGTGCTTTACTGATGGGCGCTAGTACGTGTGGTAGCTGTGCGCTTTGCCACACAGAGATAAAATGTTCAAATTGAACCCGTGATCCAAAGAAACCAGTCACAGCTAACAGTCGAAACACTAAATAAAGATAAGTAATAATTTATTCTTTCAGTTTGTAGTTTTGCATCATTTTCAATAAATAGCGTTCATATCTTTTGAGACAGAAAAGGGTCTTCAAATCGACTGCCAATCTCAAGAAAGGTAAGTTTACCGAAAACAAGCCAGTATGTTTCTCTTGTTGAGTTTTGAAGCATCCGTATAGGTAAGGCGGAGGCAAAACATTTACGTTGGCCACGCTAAAAATTCTTAAACTATGGTTGTTAAAAAACTGTACAGCAGTATTTTGGGCTGTTTACAGTGCCACATTTTTCGGCTCTGAATCTAAACAGTACTTGGGGAATGTTACATATCTGTCGTTATATCATTGGTAAAAGCAATGAAGTTAGAACCCCATGCTTTGCCTTATTTTTGAGCGTCATTTCTATTGGTTGAAATACGTTGCAGTTTTCAGAATTCACGTACTGTTGAAGAGACCAAAATCTCAAAAAGACATTCTTTGAACTATACCTCACAAAAACATTCATATTTAAGCAGCAATACTTTCTCTGCACTAGTATTTATTTGCATACTTTTTAACACAATAATCTTAAATCGTTGCCTATTTTTTCGTTTCATGGTTCTTTCAGATGAGACTACAAACGATTATCTTGAAAACCTTTACACAAAACTTTTACGCCTAAGGCCAAACAGCGCTCATGGTTTCGATACGAGGAGGGATTTGCAATGAAGTCTATCTTTTTAAGAGGGAATGGACATCGACGTTTTCTGAGTTTGCCAAGTATTTCACTCTTCCTACCAATTTATCTGGAAGAAATTTACATAAGTTTTATCTCATTTAGTTTACTCGGCTTCCGGGCAGTCTATTGGCTTTGATTTGAGACGATTCTTTTTTATAACACATGAATCTTTGGATTGAAATGCATTCTACAAAAACATTTTTTTTTTATAAATTTTATTTTCGTTCTAATTCCCCTTTTGAAGGTTGATTGAAAAAAAGTCTATTTCTTATGTGGCAAGAAATGCACACCAGACGCACCTCAAAAATAGGTAATAACGAACAATTCTACGCTAACATGATCAATAAAGCAATGACAAATATTGTAAAAGTTGAGACTTTTAATCAAGAATCATGCAGTTTTTCTAAATACTTCCCTAGTTGTTCTGAGTTAAGAAGAATAAAGCTTTTGCGTCTTCAAAGAATCTTGAAAGAGTGTAAACGCAACTAAAAGGGGTTGTAGAGACTTCTGAAAGTTCCAGGAAGAAAGTCTATGTTTCTAATTTTGAAGAGCCAAAACAATGTATTCTTCTATTTTGAATGGTATTTCTTCTTATGGTCGTAAAAGCTTATGGCACTTGAAAAACGTTTGCCACAAAAGCTGCAAACAAAATCTTTTGCTTTGTGAGACCTGTGCTTCGCCTTTTGGTGTGTAGCAATCAAGGCTTTTGTCCTAGATCTGAATGAGCAGGACCCGCATCGATACCCTGCACACGTTCTTATGTGAGATTCGTAGAACTTTTCCTCCGAAAATTTCATGTTGCACATTTTGCACTCTTTTAGAACATACTTTGGCCCGGAGAAGGACAAACTGCTACGTAAATGCGAAGGAGAGGAATGTGACCTTGTTAATGGTCCATGCCAAGGTATTCTGTACATATTGGAGTTCGATGTTGCCGTGCTGCTTGAACCTTCTCCGGCTCCATGAAAGCTCTCGTCGTCGTCGAATATTTTTGCATCACTCCGTTGAAGGCTGCAGTCTTCATCATCACTAGAAGAAGAGAGAACCTTTTCCACATTTCTCTTTGAGGAAGGCGCATTGCGTGGATATCTCGGCGGTTTTGAACCTGAACCTCGTTTTGTACGTTTATCCATGATAATTAAAGAACTTTGAACTTACAGATGGCGGCAGATTCGTAATACAATTTAAGAACTACTGAATTAGTGTTCTAATAGACTTCTGAAGAATGATGGCAAGTTGTTGTGCTTTTCGTACATGAACAGAAAGAAAACGCATCAGAAGAATGACTTCGTAGTTATCAAAGAAAACGTTCGTGCTTTGAGAGGTCCAGCATTTATACTAAACACGAACGTCTCGTAAACAGCTGGAAGGAAAAAGTTTTTGATGCAGATCTAAAGCCATCAATGAAAAAATGCATATGTCAGTTACACAAAGCTGGAAGCAGTTTTAAGAAGCATAGAAATTGCAAGAAGAACCGAAAGAACGCGTCATTTATTGTTTTAAAAAATATTTCGTACGTAAGTGAGTTATGAAGTTGATAAAATGTACCTGAATTAGATCAAAAGTTGTACTATTAATTTATGTTCAAAATTTCATTTATTAATTAGGTTTCTTTAAATGAAGAGATTTTGATTTGGAAAGAAACTACCCAACTCTAAATCTAAAAGTTTATAGTGCCACAAAAAAATACGTTTCAAAAGTACAAGACAGTGCAAAAGCGCTCGAAATTATGGATTGTTGCCTACTGTAGCCACACCCTTTCGTTAAACCCCACAGAAACGCGTTTCAAAATTATAGAATATTTCTAACTCGCGCGTGATTATTTACACAACATGTTGTTTTCTATCCTCAAAAGGACAGAAGATTTTCTAAATTAAAAGCTTTCAACAAAATATTTCAAACAGTACCCTAGATCTATACCTTTGGTTCTAAGTTTTATAACATTTTCTTATACATTTACAGTAATATAAACATAAGCTTTTATTGATAGCTTACTGATGCTCAGCTGCGACATTAAGCATAACCTTTTGCAATACTGTTGTCCAGGCAATGTATTTTGCCCTAAAAAACCCATAAAAAGAACAATACATTTACAAAAAATGAATAATATGGTAATGAAAAACGCTTCAAAATTCATTTGGTGGGTAAAACGGAACAAAATTTTCATTTGGAAGCTGCCAGTAAGCAAAAAAAGTTGCCATAGTGTGAAATAAATATTGAAAAAAAGACAGCTGCGAAAATGATGTATTCGTGAATGAGGAAAACTTCGATTAAGATGAACAACAGTGTTTTACATATTGCCATCATAAGCAAAAAATATCAAACAAATTTTGAAGATAGAAACGTTCTATTAGAGCATATATTATGCTATGCACTGAACTTTCGATGAAGACAACTACATATAAAGCCTTTCCAGTAAGCAGTATAGACTCAAAAAGGCTCACTAATGCTTTCCCACAACCTCTTATAATCCTTTTCATATCTTATCAGAAATGTAAATTGGTTTTTCATTAAGTTAGTGCCGCCATTAAGTAGTCTATAGCAATGAAAAACTTTCTTCGCTTTCTATAAATTAATGCCACCCAGTTACTTACGCGTTAAGTTCACTTAAAAGCCTTTGAAAATGAATAAAATATACTCTTTGGAATGCTTTATGGCCATTTTAGGCCATTCCGAACAGGTTTCGATTAAAGCAAAAGTATTGGATATAGTGCGAGAACTATGAATATTTGAAGTATGGAACGTTAGATAAACGCGATGCAAAAGCATCAAATTAGTATTATTTAGTATACAAAAGCGAAAAATAACTATTCAAGAAGGCAAAATGAAGTTTAAAAGTGAAATGTACTATGATTTTGAAACGGTTTTTGAACTTGAAGTTTTCTGATAACTGATTTTAGTACTACTACAGTACCAAAAACGATATTTTGCATCTAAATGCCAGGTGTCCTATAATTTTGAAAGAGACCTTGTAGCAGCTGTAAGAATGAACCAATCAGCACCCAACGCTTGCAGGTCAGATACCATTCAATTCGCTATGAGTGCATCTTTTGCATGTCTAAAGTGAAGCGCGGCAGGACGTAAAGATACCTCAAATTTGAAATAAATGCTGAAGCACTTGAGCTAGACTACGCACTATGTATGCCAACCGTCGATAACTCATTAGCAACATTGTACCATAGCCTTTGCATCAAAAAGGTATTTTTCACCTTCTACCTTAAAATGGCTCCATCGCAGACGCTGACTTCGAGAATACACAGTTTAAAGTAATCGCAACAAAACGGCATTATAGAGAGGCGACACAGCAAACCCGTTACTCTACTACCTGGGCGTCTGTGATTTTATGCATGTTTGTCACCGTACTAATTGACCAAGAATGCAGACGCATCGTAGTCTACAACAAATCACGTGAGCACAAGGGCGCTGCCTCCTCTGTTACGTAATTCATCCAGCAGACGAGCTGCGACATGGAGTCCGTTTCATCTTGGATTGGCGAAAAATCATGAGACTATTCACTCCCTACACATTGCAGAACACTAATTTTTATAAACAAGTTACATATAGTTTTATCTGCTCAGCATGTCGTGCATAGCACCATGTGTACAGAGAACTATGGAACACGAGCAGTATGGCAATTTTCGCCACACTACCACTAAAAGAATGAGGAAACGTCCCTGGAACCGGTCTTTCTACGTCTTTTAACAACTCATTTCATGAGTCCTGCGCATTTGCACCATTAACCGCTACATGTTTTTATTATGCTTCAACGTGCGTGATAGATCACGAAAAAGATTCGATACATATTCTTGTAATACCCAGAAACTATTGACGGTTCCGATTCATGCAATTGTCGGATACATCTATGGGGAAGGCAATTACAAGGGGAGAGATGAACGCCTCCGAAAGCACATTTCCGTACAAAATGAACGCTAAATGGGAAGAGGAAAACCAGTTTTTGTCAAATTTTGTGAACGTCGGAGAAGCAAGAACAATACAGCAGAAAACAGTGCGTCCACTTTTCCGCTCAAAGATGGAATACATCCAGCGATGCACGAAAGCACGGACAAGGCCCGTAATAACGCTTTTATGACTCCAGGGGGGGGTCGCGATATAGTGCTCGTTTGAATAGTGCCAACTTCTATATATCGCTACCCCAGAACCGTTGGCACAGTTTTGGCGGGATTTGGGAAGCATCGAAAAAAAACGCATTTGGCGCGCAAGTAACCCGCCAAAACTGGCCCCAGTACTTTGATCAAGCCATAGGTGCTCTTTCCCCGCATATCTCTCGAGCCCACACTACATAAATAGCAGCAAAGCGTCAACTCTCCCAATGTCACCAAACACGACATCCAAAACCATTGAGAAGCCGAAACGTACACGGCTCAATGTGGCGCAGGAAATCGAAGTATCACGGCTGTTTTCCACAGGACACAAAGCATCCGTGGTAGTGCAGAAGTTCTCTGTTTCTCGAAGAACCATCACAGCCCTTAAGAAGAGAGCACCAATTTTGCTCAAGCAAATGGAGTCGAGCACATTGTCGTTGCATCGGAAAATACTGCGACCACCGGCATATCCGATTATTGAAAAACGTTTGTTCCAGTTTGTTCACCTCCCTCATTCGATGAAGATGCCAGGTACCCAATCAGTACTTCAACATGAAGCACTGATGATACGCAATCGCCTCTGCGATGCAATGGAAAACAAAGATTGTGATGAGTACATGAGACTAAAGCGCTTTCGCGCTTCGATTGGATGGGTGCAAAAGTTTATACGTCGCCACAGCTTACGATCGGTCGCGTTACACGGAGAAGCTGGCAGTGCTTCCGTCGTTCTTGTGGCCAAGGAAATGGCGCAATTGAGAGAAAGGTTGTCCGCCTATGACGTGGACTGCATCTACAACGTTGATGGAACTGGTCTTTCCTACAAGCTTCTTCCACACAGGACCTACATTGTCGAAGAAGAAGATAGAAAAACGGTGCGAGGGACTAAGGCAATGAAGAGCAAGGACCGCATAACGGCTTACGTATGCACCAATGCGAACGGCACTCAGAAATTACAGATGGCTATCATTGGGAAATCTAAGAACCCACGGTGTTTCCGACTTGGACATCCTCCTGTTCCGTATTTCAGTCAGAAAAGCGCCTGGTCAGACACTTCAACGTTTCGTAAGTGGTTCTACGATGTGTTCTTACCCTTCATAAGGAAGACTACGTCCCGTCCCGTTGCCTTACTGATGGACAATTGTGGTCCTCATGGTGCGGATTTGAAAGATTTTAAAGAGCAGGTAACAATCATGACATTGCCGCCAAACTGCACTGCTATCCATCAGCCTATGGATCTGGGCATCATTGCGACTTGGAAAATTAGTTACAGACATCTGCTTTTGAACCGCATCTTGGCGGACAATGAAACGCGACAGCAGAGAAGAGACAGCAACGCTGCACTTTGTGCTGGAATGAGAGGTTTAAGAGAAGGTTTTGAGCCGCATTTGTTGGACGTGGCGCACACTGTCGTTGAATCGTGGAGTAAAGTAACACAGCGTGCAATTGCTCGATGTTGGGTTAAATCGAAATGTTTACCGGCGCAGCACGTTTCACAGTTAACCGCTAGTGAAGGTAAGGTGAATGTGGTGGACGAAAAGACAGACACGAAGGATGTCTTAAAGATGCTGGAGGCATTGAGCCTTTCTTTAGATTGCCGTAACCCATTGTATGAACAGGTTTGTGAGACTGTTAATGAAGAGGACGTAGAGAATTGGTTTGTTATTGAAGACGACGGGGGGACCGTCATATCTGCATTGCTACCCTCAGAACTTGCTTTTACAGCGGCGTTTGATGCTCTACAGAGTTGGGCGTATGATAGCAACATGCGAGACGCATCTTACTATCTGCAGAAGGCGAAACGTTGCTTCATCGAAAGAAAGAGAACGGAGTCCAAGAAATGTACGCGCCAACTTTTTATCACCGAAGTGCTACGGTAGACCTCCAAGCAGTGCTGATACTCCTGTTTCAGAACCATGAACTGAATAAAGCGCACTGCACAATAGTGCCATGCTTGAAGGTGTGTACCGGGGTGGCACTATATCGTGCCACCCACTGTACCTCTATTCTGGTCATTACTAAACTCAACGAGGATGTTGCAAGCCTCCATAGTCAGGGAATCCACTTATATTAGATGCAGGTTGCCACCCTTGCTGTGGAAAAATTATTAAAACAGTATTCTTATATCACTGTAATATCTGTGTCGAACAGCGAAGCTTGTAATGAGCCGAACAGATCTTTCATGTTTTAGATATATGGACTTCTAAGAAAGCGAAGAAGATTTCAGATACCTCTTTGTGCGCCTGAAGGCATCCTATCAATCGAGCACACATGAACGAACTAAAATTGGTCGACATAGTTATGAAACATTCGTGTTTCAAGTTTAGTAAAGAAGGCGAAAGTTTTTCAAAGACCCATAGGAATTGGAGTGTTTTCAAGTTGCCCATAATTGGTATTGAACGCAGTATTATCAAATTCCGAAGCGTTTATTCGAATAAGATAAAAAGCCTTTTTCAAGTTGGGCTTCGGAAGGTACGTAGTCTGCTCATGTTTCTCCAAAATCTTGCCTGCACGAGATTACAGTGCGTGTTTTCTTTTTTCGTACGATTACGGTACGAAAGTCCCCGACTACTTGCAAAGTGTTTCTCAATTATTTTAAAAATACATTAGTTGCCCCATGCGGAGAGTTACTCAGTAGTATCTGCCCACTCTTCATGAGCTTATTATCTTCCTACCCGAACAAGCTCATCTGGAGATGAATAGTACAATGAACAGTATGGAATCCCAACAGATGTATCGACCTCAAATTTATAATCTATTGCGCTTGGCGAAGGCAGCCTCTTTGGTACCTGTTCTTGGAAAAATATGGAAAAGGTCGTTCAGTATTGTATGTTGCTCCGGATCCTAACAGTTTAAGATTTTTTCCTAAGGTCCAATTCTCTGGGAAACAAGACAGGTTCATAAAATGCTACTAAACGCGAAATGTTGAAGCACCACATCCTGTAGAGGTTTTTGTAAAATATGGAAAACTCTCTTCATACCAACGTTTAAAACGACACTGTGCTGCGTTCGAGATCCTAATGATGCAACAAATTATGTCAATGTGGGACTGCAGAAGCTTTATTCTCCGATAAATCGAAGATTCTCTCTCCTCATTCTTTCTCTCTGGCTGTATTTGGCTTTAAAGGACCTGCAAACTGCGATACACGACCAATTCTATGACAGGTATCGTTGCCGTAATAGCGGTAAGCCTCACATGCGCTCAATCGCTCAGTGGATTAAGTTTGCACTCGTTGCACAATTGTCCTCGCTCTCAATTGGCGGCCTCGTCAATTAAAATGTTGAAGAATGTCTTTCTCTACAATGTATTCCAAAAAGGCTTTCGTGAGCCTACTATCTGCATCAACAAAACCTTTTGTTGGCGAGTTTTACAAGAGTGTAAGCGATTGGCAGCCTCTTCCTCGCTTACTATGAGCCACTATTCAATCTAACTTAGAAAGAGTTTCTCTCTCCCTTCCTCCGAAGAAGTAAAGGCGTACAACGAATAGGTTGCGCGATGGCAGTAGACTGGAAACTATGCGGTTTGGCATACGAGAAATGTACCACCAGATGGGTTAGAATAAGACTTCGAAGGTTCAATCTGACTGGGTTCCTGCTTACCAATTCCATAATGCATAATGGACCAAACCTTCGAGCTGACAGTTTGTGGGACTCTTGCGCCTTAGAATAAGAGTTGCGAAACGACTTTTGCGAAACCCAGACCTCACCACCAATCTAATAGGCAATTTTCTTAACGTCCATACTTGCCTCTACTGCCTGTCCAGATTCTGGCGAGCTCGGGTGCATATCTAACATCGTGTGCGACTGCTTTCAATCGGTCTCATAAACCTGAAAGAGCTTCTTCACAACTAGTAGACTGAACAAAACTGTCCAATAAAGCTTTTGGATTTCACTCGAAGTCAATCTCAAACGGCAAAACACCAAGGTATTCAGAAACGGCAGAGTTGTACGCGACCTATGCACTCGAGAGCAACACATCCCTTTCAGTCTGCTCCAACAAACAAAAGCATCAATAATAAATTTCCCCCATACGATTCATAATTTCTGAAGCTCCATCTATCAGGGGTTTTCAAGCCGATAAAATTAGCATTTGTATTCCACATAACTTCATAACCGATGTCCAAAATTCAAATATAATACGTGGATCACGATCAGAGATGATGCCGTGAGGAAGACCATGGTGCGGAAAAATGTTGATGAAGAAGGCTTTTGCGACATCTGGGGCCTTGTAGGTTTCCCTAGAAACCAAAAATCAAACTCTTCTTCATTGTCTGTTGACCTAAGTGGCAATGGTACCAAATCTCAGATCGGTGCGCGGGAGTTTCACAATAAAATCAATAGCGATCATTCCCCGTCTCCGAGTTGGAATTGGGAGCGAAGCAGTATCATTCAGTGTTTTTCCATGGAAATCTTTCTGTTGCTGGCAAATATCACACCCATGGCAATGTTACTTGACATCTTTCGCCTTACACTTCCAATGGGACTCAGCCAGACAAGCAAGCGTCTCGGAAAATGCAAAGTGACCTCCCACTTTGAAGTCATGCACCACTTCCAGAATCTTATGACTACATTGCGAAGGCACATAGAGTTTCCAGTTGTATAGAAAAAGCCAATTCTCTCTCAAAAATGATGTGAACAGGAGCTCTATCCGTTTGCACTGTTTAGCTTCTTCCGGCCATTTTACATTTAGTACGGAAACAATTGGGCCAAATAACTGATCGAAATCGTACTGTGACTTTTCTTGCTCCAACACCGAGAAGGAGGAGGACATACAGTGAATATGTTGTATGGTAAAACGATCGGAAAATCGGGAAACGGAGTCGCCGAGGACATTCACTTTCGGTTTGACCAAGCTAACCTTTCGGATATTAAAGTTAGCTAAAACATCCAACCAACGCGCTTCACGACATTTCATGGACTTCTTTGACAGGAAATTTTCTAATACTTGATTATACGTTAATGCATCAGAGCAGGTACTCTCAATGTAGCACCATAGTCTCTGTAGAGCAAAGAAAAGAGCCAATAGCTCCAGTTCATGTGCGGTATAGTTCTGCTCTGCAGGTGTCAACTTGGGGGAATTGTAGGACCTATCCCGCTCATTTTGGTAATCATCCAGCTGTGTTGGCGTGGCACTAATAGCTCACTGCGATGCATCCACTTGCACACGAAAATTTTCAGACCAATCTGGGGGAGCCAGAACCGAGGCTGAAATTAGAATCTTTTTGAGATCCATAAAAGCTCGATCTCATACATCATTTCAATGCTTGAGAATTGAACCTTTTCCGGTAAGATCTGTGAGTGGTGCGGCACGCAAAGAAAACTGGAGAATGAAGCACATGAACATCTGTAACTGACCAAGAAAGCTTCATAACTCCGTGAGGTTGATTGGCTAAGGCCATTTTCGGGTAACCTCTACCTTACCACGGTGCACCGGTGGTCCGTCATCACTAACCTTCAACCCGAGAAATTCCGTCTCCAATGCCTTAAAAAGAGCAGTTCATGAGTGATGCATATAGTGCATGCTCTCTTAGAAGCTCGAGAACAGACCGAATATGTTCTAGATGTTCCTCAGACGTTCGGCTGTGTACCAAAATGTCATTAATGTAGAAACCAAAGCTCGAGCGATGAAGTCGTGCAGAACTCTATTAATGAGAGATTGAAACGATGCAGTGGCATCGCACAGTCCCATCGGTATCACTGAATACTCGAAGTGGCGGTACTTCGTCTTGAATTATGTTTTCTCCACATCAGAGGGCCAGAGGCGGATGTGATGAAGCCTAGTTTTCAAATTTAACTTAGAAAAGTAAAGAACTTGGCCGAGACGATCGAAAATTTCGTCACAGCAAGGCAAGGGAGCGTTATTTTGCTTCGTAATCCGATTCAGAGCTCGGTAATCCACCACTCCTTGCAACTTTCGGCCCGGCTCCTTGACAAAGAACAAAGGGGATCCATAAATAGAGTCACTTAGGCGAGCCTTCCCGGAATGAAGAAGCTTTTCGTCATACTTGCGCTCTGGTACAAACCCGGCTGGGAAATGCTGGTGCGTAGCACGGTGAGGAGGCCTAGCGTCTTGCAACAATTCAATATCATGATCGAAGTCTCGAGAGGGTAAGATGTCCGGAGGTAACTCATCTAAAAATGCATCTGCAAATTCCTCATGCATAAAATGTAGCTCAGGATCCTGATTATTCAAAAGTTCGGCTACTGGGTCCAACTAGTCTCCAAGACTAGCCATAGCTTCCATATTGGTAACTTGGACCATTCAAAAGAATTTCATAACTCTCGCGGGATATCGGAGCGATCGACGAAACTGCTTTGCACCCATAGATGTAACGTTTGCTACCTCTTGCCGGGGGACTGGAATCACAGACAAAATATCATCATCAACCACTAAGGTCTGCGATTTGTAATCAGCCTTGGGAATACAATCGACATGCCATGGTATAGCCAGAAATACATCATAGAGTGCATCAGCCACCATCCAATCGCTCATATAAGAATGTGCGCCAATGCGTACCGGGCCATTAACAACTATCTCGGTGACAACTTCGTGTGAGACATGGATCGAGACACAGACATCCAGTAGTATCAGACTGAAATCAAGCACGTCCCTATGACAGTCAACAAATGCTCTCGACACCACGTTAGACGTACAACCGTCATCTTTGAGTATGCGCTCGGGAATATTATTCAAGCTTCCCGACAATACCAGAAGTCGCATGCAACGCAAACCCTGTATACTGGGCGATCCTAAGCCATTCTAAACGTCATTACACAAAAGTTCTTTCGTCGTGCTCTCATTACTTTGGAAAGAACGCCTTATTTTTCCAAGCTGTCAGACAGAATTCCACAAACCGCTTCTTCGGCAGCCATAGCTAGGTCAACATTCGAAATTGTCGCTTCACTTTTCCCTATTGTCCGATGCTTCCAAGGACGACATCCAGGCTTGTGGCACGTAAAATAGGCATTGTTGCGAATATCAAGCAACCGCTGCTTGCTTCGATTGAAGTGACGAATTTCAGTGATCTCATTTTCCATTGGCTCATACATCGAATTGGATGCCTACTGAGAAGCAGATGGAGAAGTGCGCTCTATAGATATACCACTAAATGCAGCTTCGACTCGCATCGAAATTTTAGTAGATTCTTTAAACTTTAAGTCGATCGATTTTTAAACATCAAACTGAATTCAAGTTTGAAGACCGCTCACAAATTTGTCCCAATTATTGGTAGCGCTCATATCCGGAATTTTTAGCACAATTTTCCAAACTACGACAAGTATCTAGCTACTGTACCTGTCTGTCGATAGGCTCTGAGAGAGTCTCTAGCTTGTCTTTCATGATCTTCGGGAACAATCTTTCGTCTGACACCTTCAACAAAGCCATCCCATGAGTGTGGTCTGTTATTAGCGTTCAAAACCATGTACCACCAAATCGCTGCGGTCTAACTGAGCAGAAGGGTTACAAAGGCGTCACGAATAGCGTCGGAAGCCCCACGTTTACATTGGCCACTTGAATCAGTATGACATACTGCTCAACCTCGTAGAGCCCAATATTGACACCGAAAAAATCGCGCTGTCTACTGAACGCTTCCGGTTTGTTCGGCTTCAGATTGATCGACACATAGGGATTTTGGGCTTCCATTGAAGCAAATGCTACGGGTGAAACAATCTGTGTCAACGTGGGATGATAGAATCTTTATTCTCTGAAAGGTCGATGATTCTCCCTCCTCCCTCTTTCTCTTTGGCTCTAATTCACTTAAAAGCAGCTCCAAACTGCGCTACTCGACTACTTCTACGACAGGTATCGTTACCGAAATTGGAATACACCTCACACGCGCCCAGTTGCTCAGCGGATTAAATTAGCACTTGTTGAAAATGTGGATTCCAGGCACACCCCAAGTAAGTGAACGATCCGAGTAGAGTAGTTAGTCTGCGAGTTTTGATTAGTGAGCCACTGCATAAAACATGACAAATCCCTTCTCTCGGCAAGAAATCGTAACCTGACCCAAGCACTTATAGCTAAAGCCAACCCTAGTAGGCTTTATTATGGCCGTAAGACCAAGAGGTCAGGCACCCTTTAACATGGTGCAGTGTATATATCTAAAGTACAACAATAACTTTAACAATATGTTTTGTAAGAGGAATTCTGATTACTGATTCCGTCCTTTGAAATCATTCCTTAATTGTGTTCTTTAGAATTTTTGATCATTGATTTTCAGTCGAGACGTTTAAACACAAACAATTTTAAAAGTTTCGGTTTGAAAACTTATTTCTCTTTAAACCATTTTAGCTCATCTATACTGCATTTGACAAACTTTTATTCTATGTGAAATGAATGTATGAAAGCTTGAATTGCTAAATTGATCTATATTCAGACTGCAGCAGGAAAAACTTTAAAGACACGTTTTATACCTGCTATTCTACTAATGCAGCTTTATCTTTCAATTTCATACGAAAATTAATAACAAAGCTGTTTCTCAGTTCTTGGGGAAGAACAAAATAATAGTTTTCTTCAGAAATGCATTTATCAAAAAAATGTTGAATTCCAGAGCCGCAAGAATGGCAAACATTATGAATTTTATGAGTATTTATATATATATATATATATATATGTATATATATATATATATATATATGTATATATATATATATATATATATGTATATATCGGCATCAAGATCGGATAATAGAACATATGGCTTGAGAGCGAAGTGATGTACCAAACTTAAATGCTGTATACTGGGTAAAATCATTAACGTTAATACTCATGTAAATGAGCACTTTTTGCTCTAAACCATAAATTCTTAAAATTCATCAATCGCGTTTTTTGTGAATGTTTTCATCGCATTATATATCATAACGAGGATTCTACAATGTATTTCAAGATGAAAATGAAGACAAATATTTGACAAAATGAAATATTTTCTAATCCTTTTTGATGTGCGAGTTGCGACAGAATATTGTCATGTTTGAAGTGTCGTGCAAGGAGTGACCACTTTTTATGGTAGTTGCTTTTCTTTAGTTTAATTGATTCTCAGGCCTAGATTTCGAAAAACGTTCACTGCAAGGTTTGAATTTTGTTGTGATCTATGGCTTGCAAATTGCTGTCAAATATGGAAGTTTTGAGGTTATAATGTGTATCACACTTGGATATTTGTCAATGTTGTCTGGTACTGTAACGAAAACGTGCACATGAGAAGCAAATATCATTGTTTTCAACGGATGAGCCCCCCTGCGTTGCAGCGTACGCTTCTCATGAACAATAATATCATCTCTATTAAGTTTTTGAAAAAACAAGTGCGGTACTGCGCATGACATTCTGAATGCATTACCAATGACGTATCATAGTACAGGCAGTTTTTGGCATTGTGAATTCGAACAATACGAGGGACCAAAATGTCGCAATCACGGTTGGGGTTTTTACTTTTTGTTTCGATGCAAGGTCTTCGGAAGCAAACGCTTCTTCTCTCAAATAATTTTATATTCCGGTTCTAGCCAGTTCCGTGAAATTGTCGCTGTCATTGCCCGATTGAGAAAAGAAGAAAAAAGGAAAAGGGTCGCAAGATAGTGACTTCGGTATTGTACAGTGTTGAAATGTTGATCTCCACATTCGCTCAGCCTTACAGATGACTCTGGAGTGCTGTATGTTGGATGTGATCTCTGTTGTAGTTGCACGTGGATTTTACTCTAATGGTTGTAAAGACAACTAGAGCATTAGATTTACCCAATGTATATTGAGCTCATGGCAAGCTATTTTTCAATTGAGCGTCAAACAACGTCATCGGATAGGATATTCTTAAACAAATACGCAAAGCAAATATCCCTAAAACTGTCAACTGTGCTTGCCAACAGTGTTTGAGGAACTGTGATTGAAAGACTGCCGGTCACAAATACAATCTCCAAGCATTTTCGGTACAATTACCTCGCAAGAACTGTTCGGAGAACGTTTCATAGACTCGCCTCCTGCTTCTTCACCTGCTCATACGTAGTGTTCATGTACGTCTCTATAGACTAACATCCTTTATAAGAATCTTTTTCGGTCTCCCTTCAACCAAGGCGTGATCACATACAATCCGAATTGATCCTAACATTGTAGTATAACGGGCGGGGGAAGGGGTCTGGATAGCGATCGAACGCAGGCATTGGAAAGCGATTAGATCTACTTAAGGCCTTTGGACGAGTACATATCAACAGTAAAATTAACATCGACTCAGATAGTATTTGAGAGCATGTTTCGTAGAAAACGATTTCAGACACAAATTTTTTTCGTCGGTTGTAATATTAAAATCTACACTTCCTTACTTATGCATTATTTAGCTTCAAAAACACAATTTAAGTGATAAGTATGGCCCATAGATGATTCCATTCAATATTACGTCCCAAGACAATTAAACGTTGAATACTGGCTAGAATGTTTCTGAATAGCAAAAGGCACGCTAGTCAAAAGACAACTTAAACATACATTGATCTCTTCGTCACGCTGATCGGTTTTTTTATTTTTCACCCTTCACCGGACAATATCACATATACTGGCATGAACGAAAACTTCATAAGACTAAAAATAGTTCAGAAGACACCTATTGGGTTTCTCGAGTTTACGGCTCGCACTATCCTGTTCCATGTTCTATCACGGGAGGCGCTCGTTAGATGGTAGAAGGGAAAAACGGGATAAATGAATAGATAGCTGTCTCAATGAAACGCGAAATGCCGGTTTGAATTTCAAAGACCTATTTCGCGCAGTGAGTAAAAGAATAGGATGTAAGCAGAAGACAAAAATGTAATCCAGTAAAACTGTAGGGGATGTAAACACGTAGGTTATACAAATATAAAGATGCTCACACTAAGATGTTAAAAATATACTAACCGTGCATTCTTAAGCCACTGCAACGCGGTCGTCGAGAGCTGAGATTCAGATTTGTTGGATAAGTCTTGTTCGTTTCATGAATACGTTCAACTGATTTGCTTGAAGTTAGCGGGAACTTAGGCATGATTATCTACGAATTTTATGCTCGAGTGCTTCAAAGAGCTGCCGGAAGTAGATATTTCTTTTCAAAGTACGAATGTTTCGTCCATATCATCTGGTTTGCAGAAGACTTTGATCTCATTCACATAGTTGTATAGTTGATCAGAAAATTCAGAAATTTCTTTTATTTGAGTCAGGGTATGGTACCTACAGTTCTCCTTTTCAGGTGGTAGAGCCCCACGTCCATGAAGATGTTATGGTCACTTCAAAGGCCTGAGTTCCTAAAGGTGGTCTCCGTTAATCATGCTCACGAGCTGAGGGAATCCTTAAAAGGGGGTCCGTAACCATCAAGCGGAGAAGGGGTTCACTGGGCAGAAATTGCTCCTACAGGCCTTGTTATGAGGCAACCTTCGGATTGGTGGCTTAGAAACCATAAGGCTTTCGACAAGAGTCTTCAACCCGAAAATAGTAGAGGAAGACTCAAGGGTGCTTGATTTACTTCCCCCAGAGATGGAGCTCGACCGGTAGATTAAGTACCATGTCGAGAGCCCGCCTCGACAAGTCTCACTACAGTATTGATTACCTGCACTAATTAACGAAAATAAATCTATATTTTATAATTCCTCTGAAGTAACGTAGCGCCCGTGGGAAGAATAATGCATCACGCGGCTCAGTTCAAAAATATGAACCCTTTTTAGGAATATTCTGTCGTGAAGCCACACGAAAATATCACCTTACGATTCATTGTACTACATACTCCCTTTCCTGAATTGCATTATGTTTCCGAGGTGCATCTTTCCATAGCATGGTCCTGAAGCGGTTCTTAACGGTGTTGATCTCGGGGCGGTCTCCCGCGATGGGACAAAATATCTCCTCCATAAATTCATCCGTACTTCCCCGTTCCAACGCGGCGTACCGACCGTGGGCTCGCCCATCTCCTTTGAGGTGGTTATGGGCCCCTAGCTCTATTCGACTTTACCTCATCTACTCCTTCTTGGTGCATATCACTGGTTCTATTGCGTCCAGCATTCAGATTTTCTTGAGGGTCTTTTTCGGAAAAAGGCTCGAACAGTCTCGTCCGCTCATCAGTCCCCCGTGGAGACAACGCACTCAAACTTTTCCCTTCTGCCTTGTCACCCTCCTCCGTCCCCTATGAACCCGCTCTCCGCTAAAGTGCTCGTCTCTTCGCTTACATCGCTTCGTCCGTCCTCTCCGTGCATTTCTTACCGGCGTCGTGACATGAATCGTTCCTCCGAGGGGCATATAACGGCGGGGCTTTCCTGGTAGTATTCCAACCAACTTCTTTGGTGTTACGCGCGTCCGGTCTCCATCTTTCTGCCTCCATACCACTTTTGGACGACTTTTCCGGACCAAGCTCCTGCTTCTCCGTCCAATCCTGAGGTCTATCACACCTCCACCGGTGAGCCGTTTCGCACGGAGAAGAATTTCGACCACCGCGCTACGCGGGTCTTCATGCCTACATTCACCATTTAGGACCGTACCTTCAGAGGATGAGGTTCCGCGCCGTACTGGAGGTCGCGTGGAACGACAAAAAGCGAAATCGGGTGGACGCCTTTTGCGCTCACTGCCTCCACACTCCAGTGCACGGTGACAATGTTCCGACCGCAGTGGCTCATTGCGACATTCCATACCTCAGGTGTGCTAAATAGCGCGAGATTCAGACTCTACTCTAACCACTCCTGCTCAGGGAAAGCTCACATCAGCGAGAGAGTGGCTCGGAAGCATCGCCAATGGACGCTCCGCATACTGCGGTGCTGCCATGCGATCTTGCATACGATCGCCTATACTGGCTCAATCGCAACCGATGGGGGAAGCACCTTGCGGTTGAGAGCCGAGTGGGGAACGCCTTCGGATACTTCTATGGTTGGCATAACACGGACTGCCATGACGTGGCTTCCGGGAAACGTCTGAAGTATTACCTCGACGTGAAAGACTCCTGGAAGGACCATTGGGTCTCCCTGCACGTCTGTTTTGTGACGCCCATCCCGTTCAAGCATCATACCTCAGAGGTTCTGGATCCACATGACTCCGTAAAATGGTTCATCATGTTGATCGCCTCGAAGGAAATTGCGGTCGGCATCCTAGCGAGTGATCTACAGGCATCGGAAGAGGGCGTCACTTCCCATTTTCGATGCCGCGACGGTGGCCATCACTGGAATTCTTCGTACCAGCCAACTGCCGGACGTTTGCTCCCTTTGTCGGTGCCAACTATCTAGGTCCTCCGCTTCCCCGGAATCCAGAATCTGGTCAATGGCAGCTCTTGGAGCGAACCCGAGGCGGAAATGCTGCTGGATTACAATTTGCAGGTGGCGTGGAACGATACGTCACGTTTTTTCTGGTGCGACTACGGCGAAGATACGTTTCAATCTATTGAAGCGGTCTCTAATGGACACGATGACGGGCGAGCCTACCTGGCCTTTCCACGCCTTCCCACTTCTCGAGTTCCTCCGGTATCACGGCTACGTGTACCCGATTATGATTATATGATGGAGAGTGTGGCGATCCGCACTCCACGTCCGTCATTGCCTCCATCAAAGGACGTGGCGGCGCCCCACAAGGTCATGACGCAGTCTCCAAGATCAATGGTGGATTCTCCCGCGGCGGCGGCCGATGTGATTCCTATTTAATAAAGCGAGATTACTCCTTTCCCGACTCCTTCGGCCGCGGTAATGCAACCCCAACTGCTGGGCGTCCCGGTGCCGGTTATTCAGACTTTCCTGAGAAGCGTCCCGGTTTCTGTGCCACCGTCACACCCGGTGTCGCCTTCTCCATCCATGGCCTCGCCAACCTCTGTGGCGGTGCCTGCAGAACTTGCTCGGAAGTCTACTATCCCAACCCGTCCGCTATCTGCGAATCCTTCTGTGGTGGTTGTTGTTACGTCGACGGAGATTTCCACTTCTGGCGTACCCTCGGGTGGGTTATCCTGTGCTGCTCTTGGTACTACTTTCCAGGAGTTTGAGCTGCCTTGTCTGGTGACGGGCCGTCCGGCTCCTTCGTCTCCTAAAGAGGCTCTGCGAGAGGCTCGCAACTGGTTTCTAGAGCTCCATAGAGCCCGCGTGGACCGAGCCTCGATGCCCGCCTGTCATGCGCAGAAGCGCATGACAGGCGGGCAACGGCGTCCTGAAGGCGAAAAAGAGAACTCCAGGTGAGGGGGAGATAGCGGAAAACGAAAAACATCCCTGTTATAAGGCCCCTCCTCCTTTCCTAAAAGGAAACGCCAATGCAGAAGTGCGTTTCCGCTGCAGATTGGCGTGATATTTCTTGCAGAAAGTATACGGAATGTGTTTTGGGGGTTCCTCCATGTCATTATTTGAGGTGTACCCGTACCATCGTAGGCGGTACAATAGTCCTGCAGGGGTCTGTCGGTGAGAGTGAATATGGCCCATCGCATAGAGGATATCACCTTGAGGGGTCGTGATGGCGTCTAAGGCTTCCATCAATGGTTCACCGAGAGTTGCGATAGGATTTCCAGTATCCGTCGATGTCGTCGCTCCTGAGATAGTCGGAGTAGGAATATCCGCGGTTGGCCACTGAGGTCGGGTGCCGGCCGTTTCAAAGTGTCCTAGTAGGTGTTAGGGACATTGTTACGACCTGAAATATTTAGCACGAACTTGCGCGTAACGTAGGAAGGGTTATCGGACGTCTCCTCAGGTTGGTCTAAGAAAACCTCGTCATTTTCCTTCCGGTAAGGGCCGTCTTTCACCTTCTAGTCAAAATCCCGTTTATGTCTCCTCTGCGAGGTGTTGAGTCTATCCTTTGCGAGGGACAATGCCTCTTCATAGCCCCTTAAAATAAAGCGCTTCGTTTGAGCCGCTGTTGGTGCCTGTGGCCTATCTGCCGGGTGCGCCGTGGCGCGTCCCGGGATAGCGGCACTTACGGGACGCGCAAGAGCCCTAGATTAAAAAAAAAAACTGAGTGGAGCGGTGCACCTGCTGGTTGTATGCATACGTGAGTGGGCCCACGTATGCATCCCAATCCTTCTGGTAGTCCGCGACGTAGTGATTCAACCTTGAGACGAGGGTTTTATTAAGCCTTTCCGTCTGTCTCTTGGTCTGTGGTTGGTATGCAGTCGTAAACAACTGCTACATCCCCAGCATTCCGGATATGGCACTGAAGAGCTTCGTCGTGACCTATGGTCCGTTGTCCCTAAGGAGATACGATAGGATCCCATATGGGGACACCCAATTCTCCAGAAATGTGTCGGCAAATGATGCTGCAGTTCTGCTCCGAATGGGAATGGGGCGCGTAATCTTCGAGAACCAATCAATGATCATGGGGATAAATCGTTTTCCTTTTCCTGACTTGGGAAGAGACCCCAAAAACTCCATGGCCACGAAATTCTAAGGTCTTGAAGGCGGGAACGGAGTGAGCGTCGCCCTTTTTTTGCAGAAATTCCCCCGGGTGCTTACGCACGAGTGGCAATCCGCCACCCTACGTAAGGCTTCATTAGCCATGTGCGGCCAACAAAACTCCCTCCTAACAGTAAAATACATGCGCAATCCACCGGGACACCCGGCCAGTCGAGAATAGTGCGAGAGATACAGGACCCGTGACCGTAAGCTCGTCGGGACCACTTTTTGCAGAGCACCATCCAGGAGAGCGCGGCGTAAAAGTATGGCATCTCTGTCGAAATCAAATGAAAATATTAGACTCCCGATAGTGAAGCGACACTCCTTGTAGTACGACGAATTCGCAAAATGACAAGAAAAACCTCCACGAAGGGCGTTGCACTACAATTAGCAATTGTGACTTTGGATCGTTTCAGATTTGGCGCGATAGCACTATGAGAGTTTTGCTTCGCGTTTAATTTGAAACAGTTCTTGTTCGGAAAGTGGAGGATCTCTAGCCATTTTTACTGGAATGAAGGTGTACATGTGTTTTCGAAATGATTCTGTATAGACGATGTGCAAAATATACAGACTGTTCCAAAAACATAAAACATGCTTTGAAATCTCGAATAAACTAGCAAACGTATAATGTAAGCCTACAAAAAGAAGTTTCAGAAAAAATTGAAGTCAAAAAACCGTTTCAAAAACATATGATCATCGGTATCAAATCTTTACTGCGCGACGCTTAATACTCTATTTTGCATCTTTATTGATGTACAACGCTTATGCAACGTTTCAGAATCAAGCGGATGAACTTTTACACACTTGCAACCGCTATAGATTTCCAGCAATTTTCAATACAGTTTTTGAGTTCAAAAACTGTGTGAAATTGCGTTCCATGCGCAAACACCATTCTAGCCACCAGTACCCAATCGTTTTCGATTAGAATTATATCTGGTGAGCGCGCCGGTTACTCTAAAACAAATACCTCTGAATTCTGTAGCCATATTTTGAGGATAAACGCAGTGTATACTGGGAAAGTGTCCTTTTGAAAAATGAAAATTTCTTCCTGGAAACATAAACGAAAATGTAGCAATTATTTGTATAAAACTTCTTTCTATTTTTCCGCGTTCATGATTGTTTCAAGAAATGCAATTTCACTGAAAACTGTTTTACAAATGCCTGCCCAGACCATTACAAAGCCTTCACCAGAATGCCTGGTATAGAAGCCACGACGTTTCATATAACTATCATGCCCATAAGATGTGCAGCTATCGTTCACGTCCAAATTGAACTTTTTTATTATCAGTGATAGTAGTGTTTGCCCGTTGTTTTTTCCAGTAGACTTTTCTAGCACACCTGGCAACAATATTTTGCTTTTGATGGTTTGAGGGAAAGAATGTTTTTTGCAGATCTTATACGTAACTAAATTTGTGTCATTTATCTGCCTCTATATAGTTTATTTGGAAACGTTGAGATTGAGATTTATTTCAATTATTTTGCACGATAATTTTCTTATGCATAACTATATTTTAACTTCTCTTTATTCGGCTATATTGGGCTTCTTAGGGGTCCCGGAAAATGTTTTAATCTATAACAAATCGGACTTTTGAGAAAATTAGCAATTGGGATCCTAGAACGCTTCAATGTTTGAGCGATAACACGATTGGAGTGTTCCTCGGCGTTTAATTTAATGATTTGAAGCTGTTCTTGGAATGAAGAGGACCTCAAGCCATTTTTACTAGAAAGATAACGGTGTACATATTCTTTTGAAACAATTCTAGATAGACTATGTGCAAAATCTAGCCTACAGTACAGTTTTGGCGCACTTTTTAATGGTACTTTAACTTGTTTTTGAAACGCACTGTAGTTATCATCTTGAAGCCGTAAGAAAATGGACAGGAGCATTACTGTAATGACTAATTACACAGCACGAAATACACATATTCTAGTACAGAATGACGGACTGTAATGCAGACGTACGGACTGCAAAGCTTTTTTTTCGTCTTGATCCTCATTGTGGCGTGCAACATCTAATTCTCCGACACACTGCAGGTGGATAGCGATAGTCTTGAACGAGGCAAATTTTCCTATAGATGAGATATCCTCAATCTTTTAACTCAGAAGAAAACAACAGCGAGAATCGCCCGACATGCCTTCGAAAGGTAAGCGCCCTTTGCTTCATTCAAGAGCGAAGGAATGTCAACCTTCAAATCTTTTCGACGAGCAATGGAACAAGATCCATCGCACCACGCAGCGAAAGAAACTTCAGCGAAAAAATACGCACTCGTCGAATCAAATATTGGACAAAAGAATTGGTGAAAGAAACCCGAATCTGGATGAACAATCTCGTTATTTATTCCGCTTGCAACGCGAGCGGGCAAAGCGAGTTAAGAAACATGTTCTTTTTACGCTGAACGATGAGGATCAAAGTGACGACGAAGTTGAGCGGTCTCCTTTTCTGGAACGAACTGATGGCCCTGTGCCTTCAGAAGCTGAGGAGGGCTCTGAATTGAGCGGGTCCGTTGAAGATGCTGAAAAGCCTTTCTTTTCAATAAAAGAAGCTGAGGATGGACCTGCCGAGCAGCAGCAGGAGGCAGAATCAGATCTTCGTTCGAAGAAAGAGGTTATGCAAGAAGTTATTGAAAAGAGCAAAATGTTCAAAACTCTTCGGCAACACATCAAGCATAAAACGGACGAGGAGACACTGAAACTAGATGAGAAGCTACCTCAAATTATGCAACTCTTGGCCAAATCAAACGCAGAAACTCCCTCAAAGATTTCAAAGCTGAACCTTAAGAGTACTGTGAAAAACGTATCCATTTTTGGAGATGAAGAGCGGTTAATGAACCGAAACAAGTCATTCAGTTACGAAGATGTGTACAGACAGCTTGCACTTGAAAAGCGAGCGGCACCATCCGAACGCCTACTCACTGAGGAGGAGTCGGCACAGCGTCAAAAGGAACAACTTATGCGACTTGAAAAGCTTCGAAACTCTCGCATGAGAAACATTGCTGATGACGATGATGTAAGATCGAAGTCAAAAACCAGTGGTGATGATAACAACGATGATTTTGAAGATATTCTGTCACACACTGAAGAATCGAGTGATGAAAGTGAGTATGAGTCCCATATTGAAAACGGTGACGGAATGAATGGAGATCAAAGGATTACGGATCTATCCGTCGAAAGTTTCCTGGCCGTGGAAAGCGGTGGTCTGAAGAATATACCGTTCGTATACAAGAAGATGCCCTTCAGCGAGGCTGATCTTCAGCGCTTGTTCGAGGGTACAACCGTTCAACAGCGCTCCATAATAATGGACAGGCTTGGCAAGTGTTTTGCATCGTCACTTAACCCTGGAAAGAATCGTCCGAAGTTAGTCCGACTTTCAGAACTTGCCTTACAAAGAGTGTTGTCTCTTTGCAGAATTACCAAACGTTTTTCTACTGTCGTGGCTGAGGTCGATATGCTAATAGGTCAAGTGCACAAGCTCGGCTTCGAGCAGGTTGCGAATGCATGGGGCCGTCGGCAGATCCTGCAGTCGTATACGAGGCTGCGTGAAGGTCAAGGTGGTCTCAGCGAACGGTGGGGGGTATTCGATGTAATGGTTCTCCGTGCTGTTGGTGCCCTTTTTCCGGCGTCCGATGCCAGACATGTCGTTTCAACGCCTCTACAAATTCTTTTATCCGAAGCGCTTTCCATGGAGTACATGAAGTCCATCGGAGACGTTGGCCTGGGAGTTTTTGTCGGGAATGTTCTACTTGAGCTACTCGTTGAAGCAGAGCGCTTTTCTCCATTGTTGGCTGCGTTTAGTGTTGAAATTCTTCGCGCCTGTGGAAGAAATGGGCGTCTGTGCTCAGTGCTCAATTATACCCATGACCCGTTGAGTGGCAGTTTGACCTTATCAGAAGTCGCATCTATCATGATGGGCTCTGCATATGACGAAAAGACAATCACCGTCAAGATAGTCAACGCCGCAATATGTTTCGCCGAAGAGCTCACATTTTCTGGACGATTGCCTCACGCAGATCTAGTATTCTCGCAAATCCCACTCAAGCAGCTTCCACACGATTTGGCAACTCGCATGGAGGCTTTGTTCACCAGATGTAGAAAAGGCAGACTTCCTCTGCAACTCTATACAAAGAACAATGACAAACAGTCTTTCAAACTTCGCAACCCCCGATTTTCAAGTGAGAATGGCGTGTACCGCAAGCGACCAAAGAGCACGTTTGATTCCGAGTTGAATGGTGATGTTTCTGCTTCCGCAAAGCGGATTCGCAGAGCTCTAAAGAAGGAAGAACGCGGGTTGGCTCGGGATGTCAGAAGGGAAGCGGAGCTACATGCCGCTGATGAAGCTGCAACGGAAAGGATTAATAGGGAGGATCGCGATGCAAGAGATAAGACTGTGAGAGCTTTCTTTGAAACGCAACAGGCAACATGGAGAGCAGCCGAGAAGCGGCAGAAGAAGCTTAGCGGGAAGAAATGGTGATGTTCGCTTTCCCGAAAGAAGTGTATCGTCTTTTTCGATCGCATCTTTGAGAGACAGACGGGGTTTCACGAAACATCTTCTTGGTCCATCGGATTTAGAGAAGGTCTTATTCTCGTCTACGAGACACAGGCCCGTTTGATATACAAAGGCACATTTACTACGCTTTTTGGCATTGCACATGATACGATATGCGCATACAATATGCACTGTTACAAAGGCACGAATTAGATATTTTTGCAACGAGCAGCAATCCATAGTAACACTCCCCGCAACCCGTTTAACCTAATCCTCGTCAACAGCTGCCACCTCACCGTGTACTCACTACCAAGCTCGGGGCAACTCTAGACTGCGCACAGTTCAGCATATTTGCGTAGCCCACAGACTGTCGAAAGAACATTTCTCACCAACATGCATACAGAACTTAGAAGGTTCCAATGCCCGAAATTGTTGGTGGACCTCACCATAAAGCTTAGTCTGACTTCGCGAAAGTGCCAAGCCGTAAACAGATAAAACAGATATCTCGCTCAACGAGTTTCATGAATACAACCACGTCCGACATCGGCTATCACCAGACCCAGTAGCCAGAGCCGTACCATTGGGGTCATGTCCGATGCTTATCACCGAGTTCTTATGTCCTTGCAACATAAGACACATATTGGGCTGGCGCGGATCCCAAAACTGAACAGTGCGATCTTTCGAACCTGAGATCAGCCACTGTCCATTAGGACTAAACGTCACAGATAGTACAAAGTCCCTGTGCCCCGAGTAGGACATCCTACAAGCAGTAGGGCTCTGCGGCATGGAAAGGTCCCACAGCCTGAGGGTGCGGTCAAGTGATCCCGATAGCAACAACCTTCCGTCCGGTGAAAATGCCACAGAGTACACAGAATCGCTGTGCCCCTCAAACTGACGTAGCAGTCGACTGGATTCTGCATCCCATAAGCGAACAACCTTATCCAACGAACCGGCAGCGACGTGTTGACTTGAGGGGGCAACAGCTACGGAGGTGATACCGTCCGTCGGTCCATATTCGCCGCCCAGCGTGCTGAGCAGTTTGCCAGATTCAAGGTCCCACATCTTAGCTCGTTTGTCGCCGGATCCGGAAACGATAAAGCGACTATTGGCGCTAGCATCAACCGAATATATGTCTGTTCCGTGTCCAACTAATTTGTGCTTCACTTTTCGATTTCGGATGTCCCAAACAGTGACAATGTGATCTTCCGCACCAGTGATGAGCAAATTGCCATCCGGTGAAAAACACACAGCTCGGACATAGCGATCCGGTCCCGACGTGGCCACCGGAGTGTTTTCATCCTTGGCAAACGTGCCGACATTCTGTCCAGTAGCGGTGTCAAAGATATGGGCGCAATGATTTGAGCCAGTGGCAAGGTAGCGGCTGTCCCAGCTGTACCGGACACAACACACGACGGATTCGAGCGGGATGGTGTGCTGCAGCTGAACTTTCATGGTTGTTCGCGGGCCAGATGGGGCACGCCCTTGATAGACGAGCCAGTCATCTTCAATTTGCGATGGCGGAGGGTTGGAGGCAGCGGAAATGACGGGGGGTCGGAGCTGCTGCTGCGGCGTGACAAACGGGGAGGCCGAAGAAGACACAAGCATGGAGGGGGCATTGATGCTCTGTTGCAACGACATGGGCACATCCTTCTTGATGGAATGGGTAAGTGTGGGCTCTCGGGCTCCCGGATGATGCACTATGCTCATGGAAGGAACTTTGGATTGCATCATGGAGGGAGGGGCGATGTTGGCCCTGGTCAACGTGGAGGGGTTGTTGATGGATGGAATAGCAGTTGGGGGCGGGTTAGCGCCGCCGGGGGGGGCGCCAGGGGCGGGTGGCCGGGCCGATATGATTGGGCGTAAGGCGGACGGGGGCTGCGGCGCGGGGACGGGGGCGGGGGCGGGCGCTGGGGGCGCGAGCGGCCTGGACACAAACATGGGCGAGATGGTTTGCTGTTCGGATTGGAGGGGTGGGTACGGCTGCTGGCGCTTCTGGGCGGCGGCGGCGGCGGCAGCAGCGGCGGCGGTGGGCGGCTGAGACTGCGGGTGGGGCTGCGGCGGGGGGTGCTGCTGGGGGGGGTGCTGTTGCGGGGGAGGCTGTTGGGCTTGGGACTTGAGGCGGCGGATCTCGGCTTCGTACTGCTCCTTGACGAGCTGGTGCTTGCGTTCGAGGTCGTGAAACTCGGTGAGCATGGCGTCGAGCTCGGAGGCCTGCTCGTCAACCTTGCGGCTCCAGTCGGTGCGGAAGGACTTGAAGCTGGCATTCTCCGAGGAGACACGATCGTACTCCTCCTTGAGAAGGTTGATGAGCTCCGCGAAGCGCGACGGGGAGGTCATGGTGGCGCGCGGCGGCGGGCGCGGAGCGGAGCGGGCGGGTGGGGGGCGGCGAGCGGAGCGGGCGGGTGGGGGGCGGCGAGCGGAGCGGGCGGGGGGGGGGCGGCGAGCGGAGCGGGCGGGGGAGGGGCGGCGAGCGGAGCGGGCGGTGGGAGGGTGGAAGGGGAGGGGGGTGGAGTGTGAGGTGCGGCGAAGCGGAGAGAGCCGCGGGCGGCCGAGTGCGCAGCTGGTGTGCGATGCGGTGCGACCGGAACGCACGCGCGCTGCGGACGTGGGAGGTTGGCGCAGCTCAAAGAAGAGAAAAAAAAGCGCGCCACATGGCGGGCACGCCGCCGCGTTGGGAGTCGCGCGCGCAGGCGCGCTGGCCGCCTTCACTCGCTGCGCGCCTCGTGGCGCGGCAGCGGTGCGCTAGCCACGCGTGTGATCGCTGGCATGCGTGGCCACGCGCACGCGCCCAACGCGTCGCCGCCGCCATTTCGAAAGTTTGAAAGCGCGCGCGCGACGCGTCGCGCCGCTCTCCGCGCAGCGCGCTGCACCCACGGTGAGCGCCTCTTGGCTCGTCAGCTCGTCAGCGCGACAGCGCGCCAGCGCGGCGTCGCGCGCGTCACACGTCATGCGCCCATATCAGCGAGCGACTCAGCCGAACACCGCCACGAGCCGCCGACGTCTTCGCCACCTACCGCCGCCCGCATCCTCCGCCACCCCCCAAGCCCACCGCGTCTTCTTGGCCCCGCACCCGCACCCCGCACCCTCACCCTCCTCCCCATGATGGCAGACCCGCGCCTCTCCCGACCCGCCTCGCCTCTTTCTCGCTTGCGGCGCCCCAACGCCTACTCGCGCCCAGACGTGCAGCGTTTGCCGCTGGCGATGCGCCTCTCGTTCGTCACCCCGCCCCCCCTTCCGGCGCTCCCATCCGCCAAGCTCATTTCGGACCCGCGCTTTGCCGCCTTCAACATCTACCCCACCTCAGACACCCACCTCCGTCTCCATCGCATTCTGCACACTGCCGCCAACCACGGCGCTCTGCCCGCCGATTTGATTAAACCCGTGTTCGATCACCACGTGCACGCCCTGGCGTTCGCCCCGGAGCTGTTCGAATTTCTGGCCACCGTCAGCTTCGACGAGCTGCAGACCGCCGTCATCGACTTCTTGGTACTGCTGCACCATCAACTGCTCTGCGACGCCGACCACGCCGGCGTGGACAACATGCACCGCGAGCTGCTGCCGTCCGTGTGGCAGCGCGTGCGCGACCAGATTGGTTTCTTCGAGCACGGAGAGCCCACAAGTGGCCGCCGCTCCTCCGTTCTGGAGCATCTCGTACAGATAAGCTTCATGACCCCATGGCGCGTGGACGTGCTCGCCATCTACACACCGAGCGCCTCTTCCGCCGCACCGCCGCACAAGTGCAGCCCGAATTCGCCATCCCCTTCCTCCCAGTTGCTCACCAAACTGGTGCACGACTGGATTTTGTTTGACTCCCTCCTCAGGCCGATCCACGCCACCGCCCACGAGGTTGTCGAGGCTCTGGAACGAGCGGTGGCAACCTCGCAGATGCCTCAGATCTTCGCGTGCATCACCGCGTTGCTGCAGTCGCAACTCGTGACGCAGCTCCCGGCGGACGTGCTGGATCGCCTCGTCGCCTGGGCGCTCCGCCGCTCGTGCGAGCGTTTACCGCCGCGCCAGCGCCGGCTGGCGAGTCTACGCAAGCTGCTGGCCGTGAGTTCGCAGCGATTGCTGGAGGTGTCCTACGACGCCTCCGTATCGTTTTCGGAGCTCTTGCTGCACGACGACGACGACGACGACGACGACGACGACGACAGCGGCAACGTGCAGGACGGAATTGCGCCGTCGGCAGAGGGCCAACGCTCGCTGTACCCCTTAGGCGTGCTCCCATGGCACAGGTTTCGCTCCGCGCACCGTGCGTGGTGACGCGTGCATAACGAGTCGTTACGGGACCGCAGCAGGCGCCCGCGGTGCACGCCCCGCAATCATATTAATTCGTCACGCAGCATCTGCGGCGCCTGGGGCTCTTCCGTCCTCACTCGTGCGCACGCCCTCGCGCACAGTTTTGTCGCCTCGCGTTATGCTCTGCTGCTTTCGCCCAGCGTCGCCATGCCGCCGGCGCAATTCCACAGCAGCCCCGCGCCAGCGTCTGCCAACTTGCTCGCTGCTCTTACTCTGTTTTACCACCCATCTGCACTGACGGCTGCACAGTTTCGGCACAGTTCCGTTTCCGGCTACCACATCGTTCCTGCTAAAATCTAAATTCCACCTCATACAGTGCGCAACTTGTTCTAACTGCATGTGTAAATCTACTCTTCTTTTAGTTTATAGTTTAGCATAACGAATGCGCGTCCCACCTCCGACACGGATCATCTTCTCGATTCATGTTCTCTCCTTCGCTCATTTTCAATTTCATCTTGTATTCTTCTCTTTCTACCGCAGAGCACAACTCTACTCCTCAGGATAAGGAACAAAACTTTGAAATAGACGGCGGTTCCTTCCTGTGCCCTGTTTGCAGCTTCACCCTCCCTCCCGCCGGAAATGCACAACGCCACTATCATTCAATTCGGCTATACTGTTCAATCTTCCTTGAAATAGGATAAAAAAGAACAGAACCATACGTACATGCCCGTGGGTGGATCCTTTTCTCAAGCGGTGGTGGTAAAAAAAGGAATAAAAAAAGAACAAACACCCTTCAACACACCACCTCGCCAAACTCTGTTTCGCTACTTCGGTTATCCCCCAAGATACATACACATGGGGCTCATGATACCTTTATAGTCAGTTATCACTAGCTTCGGATTTTAAGAGGCTTATCTGCATATCGGCTCAGTGTCGATCGTCGTGCAGGCGTAGAGCTTTTATGCTCGATAGCCAGAGTGCAAAATTCATTCGATTGTCGCATTTGCGTCTTGTACACCTGATCTTCATCGTCCAAGTACACCACGGTCGCTTGAACACATTCACACAACGGCCATTCATCAAACTCGGATGAGGGAATCCCCAGTTTTTTCTGTATTCGCCTTCGGATGTTCCGCACCGGTTCGCCGGTTTTCTTCACTTTGATTACAAACGGATTTCCAAAGAAAGAAAGCCCGCGCCAAACTCTTGGCTGCCTGTCTTTCGCCAGATGCAAAACTGTCATTAGCTCATATTCCCTTCCCAACGCTTCGTCAGACTCATCCGGTGGCACAGGCTCAGCTCGAAGTTCCGCCCCACAATCGTGCGCCGTCATTATCGCCGGAATCACCTCATCAGGACGAATAATCTTAAGGATCCTGCAATTCTTGATCTCAAACATACGAATCTGCACCGACGGCGGCACATCGAGCTTGCGACGAACCTCGGCAGCGACTTCCGAATACTTGGAAGAAGGCGGAACCAACACTGAAAAAGTCTTAGCTCCTTCCATGTAAGACTGCCAGGCCGGCGCAGTGGTTGTCATAGACTTGTCGCTCTCGGTATCCTTTGTTGAGGGTGACTTCCCCTCCTCGACTCTTTCCGACTTCATTGATCCGTCTCCTGAGGTTATATTAGTAGACCCTGTGTCCATCGAAGTTGTAGCCCCAGACGGACTATTGCTGCCGGTCGAGATAGCGGTCAATCGTGCCCCCCCATCCGGACGCCAAGTCACGCGCACTTCGTCGTTCTCTTGGAACTCTGATGCATGGTACTCAGTGCGCTCATACCATAAAATGCGATGGTCGGTTTGGCCAGGGGTCATCAAAGTATGCAACGGCAACAACACTCGGTCCAAAGATTCATCATCAGCCAGACTCAATGGTTCATTAGCAGGCATGTCCCGGTTGTGCGCAAAAAAGCGCAAATAGTCTGGGTCGACATCGTCTCCTAAAGCACCTGCAAGAACTCTCCTTGCGGTTTGATATGAATCACGTCTCAGCAGTTCAAAGAATATTGACTTCACCTCATCCACAGTTCCGACCGTAGCCTTATCCTTGAATTCAATCTTAATCCTCTGCGCCAGATAGTCAAAGTACGACTTGGCCAACGGTAGAGGACGTCCCCCCAGCGGCAAGTCTGTTCCATCTCCTAAACTTGGGTTCTGACGCCCATCCCATCTAAAACCTTGAACTTCGCCATTTTCGATTGGTAGATATTGCTGGAATACAATTATGTCTCCGCTGTTTGTCTCATACGGAATGCTTTGCTGAAACAGCGACTTATCAGGAGAAAGTTGAACAACTCGAAGAGCCGACTCTTCCTCAAAAGCAATAAGATCCAAGTGTTCCTCTACTAAAGGCAACGAACGGTCCTTCGCGTGATACTGCATTAGAGCGCGACGAAATAATGGATACAAATCCCGAACTAGAAGACTTCGGTCCACCACGAAATGCCCAAGCCACTGCAGTCGCGGCGCAGGCCTCGGAGTGTAGAACTTGACAAATAACAATACTTCTTTTCCATACGCCAGCGGAAAAGAAGGTACCGGGAGTTTGTTGCGCAACGCTTCCGTTTCCATGATGGACGGGGTTTTCCCATCGGAAATGGCCATGGGAGACAGTGACCCCGCTTTCATCTCATCGCTGAGCTCTTGCATATTACGGATGTACGTGGCGTACGCCTGACCCGGAGAAAGACAAAACGGAGAGCACAGGTCCTCCGCATACATATATACAACCTCGTCTTGTGTATAGTATCCATGTCGAACAGAATAGAGGGAATAGTTGTAGCCGGAATGAATGTACTGATCTCTCATGTTTGGATCTGTAATCTCGCGATTTTCGTGCCCTTCTGCAACCAAAACATCAGGGCGGACAGTATCGTTCTCTCGGCTAACACAACGCCACAGCCGGATTCGACGTGCATCCTGTACAAGGCCTTCTTTTTGCAGTTTCTGTTTCAACTCCCCAAGCTGCACAGTGCGTCTCACGCGCATTGTATGCACTTTGTCCCAATTAACTAAGTCGCTGCCGCTGTGTTCTGCCATATCCTGATCCCTGGCGACGGCAATATTCATGTACAAATGCTGTTCAGCCTTCTCCTGTTGCCGTTTAGCATCTTCCTCCCGATCCTTTTCAATCTTTGCGGCCAGGGCCCTCGGCACATCACTGGCCTGCGGCGGTTTGAGGAGGTGCGATACTTCAGACTTCCGCAGGTATTGAAGCATGTAGGCGTTCGAGCAGCGGCGCGTCTGGTAGTTGCTGCGGCGGGTTTGCGGAAACACGTTGGCGGTAGGATTCTGACCTCCGTTGACGCCTGTAAGGTCATCTTCCAATCCCGGGCGACGCTTTGGCAGATCTCTCTCGCCGCCCATACCAAAGTTGTCCTGAACAGCCTGTTCTTCCGTGGCAACTTGCACGGTTTCGTCATCAAACTTAAACCACTGTCCTGGCTTCTTTGAGCCATTCTCGTCAACTTCAATATATGGTCGAATGAAAGCATGGTAGTGTCCACCGTTCACATCACCAATGTGTACGAGCACCGAGTGTAGGATGTACACATCTGAGCCATCCGACTTATCGACAAAGCGGCTCAAGTCAATTTCTGGCTCAAACTCGTACCGATCGTTGATTTTCACCTGTGTGTAGCGCGTAAGATCGTACTCGAAGCGTTTGAGGTGTAGTTGTAAGACAGGCGGCAGCTTTAGAATTTTGACGCCCTTCCTCGCATCTTGCAAGTCATCAAAGCCGTCGGCGCGATACTTGTTGTCACCTTCCATCATTTCAACCTCCATGTATTTCTCGAAAGAATCGTAAATGTTGCGACAGCCCTTTACATTCAGCGAAAGGTCCGAAAACTCTTCCTCAGTGGTGGAGGTATAGTCAACGTTTACACACTCCACATAGTTGAGAATTTTACCCTGAAACAGTGTGGAAAGTGTATTGGGTGTATCCGGGGCAATTTTCTTCATCCTTTCAGCAAGTTCATCACATAGGATGAGCTTGAGTTCCTGCACATCATGCTGGGTGAATGCATCAGTAGTACCCCATCCAAACGATTCTGTGAGCTTCTTCGTCTTGACAACAGTGGGTGATGTCTGCAGCTCGTAAAACACCTTCTGCAGAGCGTACGACAGCTCGGATCCCGAGTTTTCATTCCCAGGCTCCGGCAAAGGCATGTAATACACAGCTTTGCGAAAAGCGCTAACCATGTACAATGTCTGCAACAGAGAGTTCATGTAGCATGTTGCACCCTGGTTTTTTAAACCCACAAACCCCGTCTCCTTTCTCGAATCCAACGGTGCGGTAGCACTAAGTATCGGATCCGGAGCCGAGTCCTGCAAATGGATACGCACCTGTATGAAGACATTCATATGCTCATCGGCATATTTTCCTGGCTGTAACTTGGAAAACGGCGCAAACTCCAAGAACCCCCAATCACTGCCCGTTTCCTTGAAATTGTGTACGGCTTCTCTGTCTAGCTCCATGCGAGGCTGCTGTGCAACTGCTGCAGGGTCTTCCACTGCAGCTGGGAGCTGATCAGCAGGCGTTGGCTCCGGCGCGTGCACGCCCTGCGGTGAAGAAAGTGCGGCAGTGGCAGCCGGGCTTTTTGGATGGAGCAGAACAAGCCAGAACTTGGCGGGACGGGTCCATGCAAGCGATGAGATATTTGTGACGATGGAGTCCGAGCCGTTCGGAGCGTTGGAGTGATTTGAGCGTTGCGACGGCCCGCCGCACTCGAGGTAGACGGAGAGATCGTGATTGGAGGTGATGTTGCCCTTTGGAAAAATGAGCAGGCGCCACTTGAAGCCGCCAAAGTGGTGGTAAGGCGAGTACACGCGCTTATCCTGGATAGTGTTGTAGGCGCGCAGGACGTAAGTGAAGCTGGTGTCTCGCTCAGGATCGACCGGCACCGGCTTTGGCGCATTAAGCTGGGAAGAAGGGTTGTGCAGCTGGGCGCCATTCTCCTTGTCGTTGAGCGGGCGTGCGTCGGCAGTGATGACATCAGCGGTGCGCATGTGTTCATCACGGCGGGTGTCATGGGTGTCGTCAGGCCGTTCTGTGCCGAGGTAGCCGGGGTTGTGGCTGGGAGTTATGCGATGAGGCGACTGAGGCTTTTTGGAAGTGGGCGACATATCCATCACATCCAGGGTAGAACTGACGGGAGGATCGGTAGCATCATCCATGGGAGACGGCGGCGCAGAAGGCGGCTCGGACGACGCGTGCGCAGAAAGCGGCGAGGGCGGCGGCGTACTCGCCAACGTGTCGTTGCGCGACAGCTCTTTACAATGTAACGAAGCAATGGCGACGGCCCGCGCAGCGCCAAGCCAGCGGCGTCACGGGCGGCGGCAGCAGCGCGGCGCAACGCACGGACTGAAAGGAGGGGACGGGCGGCGCGGCGCTGAACGTCGCGCAGGGGGGGGGGAAGGGGTGGGGTTGGGGGGGAGGGGAGGGTTGCAGGAGAAAGGGCTTGAGCGGACGGGGGGAAGCTGTGCGGCAGGCCGAGTGGCTGCTCACAGGGCGCGCGGCGTCGGCGCGAGCGAAGGCTCAGCGCGTGAGGGGTGCGGCGCGCGAACGGACGACTGCAACGCAGTGCAGTGACGCACAGTGCGGTGAAAAACTACCAAAAAGCAAGCGCCGTTTTCAGCGCCCTGCGGCGCGCGCGCTGCGCGCCGGTGCCACGCCCTCGCGTCTGAATCGCGCTCGCTTTTCTATCGGCTTGGCGTCGTCGGCGCCGCGCGACGTGGCTGGCGGCAGCGTTGCGGCCGCCTTCACGTTGGCAGCTTCCGTTCGTCGCCCACCTCGCCGCGATCGCCTCGCAGCCGTCCGCGGCCGCCCGCAGCGTCCGCCCACGTGCCCGCGCCGGCACCCGCTCCAGCGCCCGCGCCCGCGCCCGACCCCGCGCCTACGCCCGCGCCCGCACCCGCGCCCTCCGAACGGCCCCTCCTCACCCTCCTCACCACCCCACAACACGTGTGCCGCTGGAAGGTGAGCTCGGCGCGGCGCACGTGCCCACGTACCCACGTGCCCACACAAGCACGTGCGCACGTGCCCACGTGCCCAGCTGACGGCCGCCGCGCGTGTCACGGCGCGCCACGGCGCTCGCACCGGTTGGCGTCCAAAGCGGCGCAATTTCATGAATCTGTCGTCGCCGCTTCCACTACACGCCAACCAAAGTCGCTCCTTCATTCTTCCACTCGTGCTGCGCCATCACGCCCGCTGCCGTGTCGCCGCATCCTCCGCTGCAAAATGACCCCCACGGCAGGCACCGTCCCTCTCCGCCGCCGCCCGTCCCACCGCCGCCCGCCCCCACGCCGTCCGCCATGACCAACGCTTTCTCCGTCCTCGCCCGCCAGCCGCGCGCCGCCCTGGCTACCGCCGCCGCAGTCGCTGCCACCACCGGCGTGCTCGCCCACAAATGGAACGCCGCTGTGCACAGCAAGCGCCTCGACTCCGCAATATACAGACCGCAAGCGCACCTCCCTCCCGCGCTGGCCTCCGCGTCGCCGCCGCCGGCGCGCGTCGACCTGCGCTTCGTCAAGACAGTCGCCTCATTCTTGCGCGTCGTTATTCGTGCGCCCCCTTCGCAGGAGGCATCTGTTCTGGCGCTCGTCGCCGTGCTGCTGGCCGCCCGCAGCTGGCTCGACCTGTGGGCCAGTTCCAACGGCGGGCACGTCGTCAAGGCCATCGTCGCCCGAGACCGCCGTAACTTTGTGCGTCGTGCCGTCCTGGATATTGCCCTCATGATGTTCCCCATGTCTTTTGTCAATAATTCACTGCGCTACTCTATAGCGCGTCTCAAGCTGCTCATGCGCCGTCGTCTCTCGCTCTACATGCACGACAAGTACTTGTCGAACAATACTTTTTACAAGCTGTCTAACCTCGATGCCCGCATTCGCAACGTCGACCAGCTGCTCACTGTGGACATTGACCGCTTCTGCTCCTCTCTTGTTGACTTGTACTGCAACGTCTCCAAGCCTGTGTTTGACATCTTTCTGTTCAGTCGCCGCTTGTCGCGCAGTCTGGGCCCATCCGGGCCGCTCTGCATGATCATGTACTTTGCTGCATGTTCTGTCATTTTAAGAGCCATCCAACCTCCTTTCGGACAGCTCGCGGCTGAGGAGCAGCGGCTGGAGGGCGAGTACCGTCTTCACCACACCCGCCTCATCACGCATTCTGAAGAAATCGCATTCTTCGGCGGTGCGGCGCGCGAGAAGCTGTACATCAACCACGCATTTGAGAATCTCGTCGCCCATCTCAACAAATTTTTCGCCGCACGTTGGCGCAATGGCTTTGTGGACGCCATCCTGGTCAAATACGTCGCCACCATTGTGGGATACCTGGTGGTTTCGCTGCCAGTGTTCTTCATTGACTCACCCATATACCGTCTCTTCTCGTCATCAAATGTGAATGCAGAGACTACGTCAGCGTCGAAGATCGCCGGGTTGTATACCAGAAACTCTCGCCTGTTGTTGCAGTTAGCTGCCGCCATCGGAAGATTGGTGCTTGCCGGCAAGGAGGTCACGCGTCTCACCGGGTATACTCATCGCGTCAGCAGGCTAGAACATGTGCTCGACGAGCTTTGTCGTGCGGGCGCCGTGCGTCGACGCTTCGAATCTTCTTCCGACTTGTTGCATGATGCGCATTTAGCGCATATGATGCGGCCTGGAAAATTGGTAGTTGCAGACGAAGATGACCCGGAGAGCAGTATTCGATTCGAGTCGGTGAACATCGTGTCACCGGACGGTACGATCTTGTGCGAAGGACTTTCTCTGAAAATGGAGCGTGGATGTCACGTGCTGACGACCGGGCCAAATGGGTGCGGTAAGAGCTCGTTATTCCGCGTATTGGCGGGGTTGTGGCCGGTGTATGGCGGCACGATCTACCGGCCGGCTCGTTCACGTATCTTTTATGTTCCGCAACGGCCGTATCTGGCGATGGGAAGCTTGCGTGAGAACGTGACGTACCCAATGACGTGGCCGGAGGCCATGGCTGTGGGGGCGACGGATGAGAAGATCATGCAGTTGTTGGAAAGAGTGCATCTCGGGGACGTTGCTCGACGACGGGACGGCCTGGACGCAGTGAAGGATTGGGCCGAGGTGCTGAGCGGGGGACAGAAGCAACGGCTGGCGTTTGGCCGGCTTCTGTTTCATGCGCCGCAGTACGCAATTCTTGATGAGGCTTCATCGGCGGTTTCCATCGACGTGGAGAAGGTTTTGTACGAGGCGGTGAAGGAAGCGGGGATTACGGTGATCAGTGTGAGTCACCGCCCGAGCCTTTGGCAGTTTCACGATCGCGTTTTGGCATTCGATGGCAGTGGTGGGTACGAGTTCCGGGATATTGGCGATGAGGATTTTCGCAATTTGGAGAGCGGTAGGGCCGGCGCAGAGGAGATGGCTGCTGAGAGTGCTTAAGTGCCGCAATTGAGGCGTGGCCTTGGCGGGGAGGCAGGCGGCGGTGTCTGTCTGCGAAGAATGTCACTTGGGGGCGGTGCTGGGCGAGGTCAGGCTGGCATTTGCTCACCCTCTCAGACACCTGTATCATACTTTACATTACATATGCGCGCTCGGCCGCCGGACCTGAACGGACGAGCCAAGGCGTGTGACTCGCCAATTCAAATGCACAAAGCGGCCAGTCCGCGCATCGAACCATTTTAAACCGCCGCCCGCCGCTGGCGCCGCGCATTCTCATCCGCCGCATCGTGCGCCATCGCCGAAATGTGTGCGCGACGCGCCCCCCTCCTCTCGTCGCCGCCTTCGCTCACGTTGCACCCCGCCCTTCTCGCCTCATTTGCCTCATTCGTTGCCGCCATCACCATCGTGGGCGCCCTTCTTTTGACTCAGTTCTACCCCGGGCGCTTTCGAATTCACCCCTATCCGTATCTCAGCGACGCCGGCCTTCGCGATCCCGAGCGCATTGTGCTCACCATCGGCTTGTGTCTTTCTGCCAACCTGTTGCTGCCTTTAATCGGAGCCGTTTATCTGCACTTCTCTGAGACCGCGCCGCCCGCTTTCGTGCCAACTTTCCCTTCCCGCCTCCCCACACCACACACGGTCACGCAACTCAACCTCCGCAGCGGCCTCGCACTTGCGCTCTTTCTCACGCTTTTTTCTTCCGTGCCGGGTTACTGGTTCCTCCATCACGTTTTGGCCGCGCTCTTCGCGCTGAGCGCCGCAACGTGGAGCCTCACGACTGCTCTGCTCATTCACGCAGTGTACAGAAGGCCACCGCACCTTGCCTATGTGTGCTCGGCCATTCAGGTCGCAGTAATCGCGCTGTTCAGCTGTCTGTGGATTTCGCTTCGATTGCGCTTCCCCTTTGCGCTGATCCCCAACAAAGACCCGCGCTTCGTGTACATGGCGGTGCTGGAATACGTTGGCACCACCGCCTTCCTGCTCAGCGCGCGGCTCGCCACCCGTTGCGCGCGCCCGTTCCACCTCTCGCTGCAACTTCACCGCAATCGCACAGCACATGAAGACTCGCGCACGCGCCCCAAGTCCGTCTCCGTAATCCGCCCCTAACCAAAACGGCCCAGCGCTCGTCAACCCCCGATCTCGTAGAAGAGTCTGTCAGCGCGCAAACCTCCCCCAGATAGGCCCCCCCCACAGATGCGCTCTCTTCACAGCAGAAACAGAGAAGAAAAAAAAAGCGGCCAGGCAAACTGACACCGTCAGACCCTTTTTTAACTCGCATACCAACTACGACGGCGGTGTCTCAAACACCCGTCCGCGTCGTTAGCGGTACGGGTGATATCGGTCATCTCGCCGTGAGGAACGTCTCAGACTTGGACCTCCTCCGCCTGTGTTTGAGCCGGGTCCGTTCTGCCCACCATGACCCATTTCTCCCCCGTGGCCACCACCATGTGCACCGCCATGACCACCGCCATGTGCACCGCCATGTGCACCGCCATGTGCACCGCCGTGGCCACCGCCATGGCCCCCACCGTGTCCACCGCCATATCGTCCGGATCCATGTGCATTATCGTATCCTACAACATCATTCACCCGTAAAGAGTTATTCAAACAACAAACATTCAGTGCAAGACGTCATTTCAACAAGCCACAACAATCAGTAATCAGGCAACAGAGACAAGTTAAACATAAAGCAAACAGTACAACAGTAAAAAAAAAAACAAAAAAGCTTGGTTAGTATTCGAAATAGACTCCGAAACAACGGTATCACCTTACGAAAGCATCTCTTTGACATAAGGGCAAACAAGTGGAGCTCACACGCGCGCCGGCTAAGCAAGCAGCCAAAGCTGTTTGTCACACTCATAAATAAACAAATCTTTCTCTCTTCATAGTCCAAACAGATGCGTTCGCTCGCTAATAGTAATACAAATGAAAGCTTACCTCCGGCGCCCGGAGCGTTTGGCGAGGCGGCATTCGCAGGCATACCCGCACTACCACCAACGCCATTTGCCGAAGCTTGTGTGCTCATGTACGCTTGCAAATACTGCTGGTACGGATTATAACTCTGCGGGAAGTTGAAGTTGTAGCCCATCGCAGCGTAATACTGCTGCCACTGGGGGTTATTGTAGTACGCGCCGTACTGCTCGGCGAGCGATGCTGGATAATTGCTGTAGTAAGCTGCAGCGGCGGCAGCGGCGGCGTTGGCACCGCTGCCATTAGCACCCGAGTGAGGCAGTGCATCGTTCTGTGAGGCGCCGCCACCGGCTCTACCGCCTCCTTGATTGTAGCTATCTCGATTATGTCTTCTATCTTGTGACGCACCCTTGGGTTCCGCTCTCTTCACTTCAACACATTTGCCCATAATTTCGTGGTCCGTGTTTGACTTTCCAGGGCCGACCACTGCGTTTACAGTGGCCTCATTTGCAAAAGTGACAAATCCAAACCCTCTCGAGTTTCCAGTGTTATGGTCAATCATCACTTGGGCATCCACAACCTCTCCAAATCGCGAAAAGTAGTTGCGAAACTCATCGCCGCCACAGCCCGATGGAAGACCGCCCACAAACACCTTGCACTTGGTGGTGTGGTGTGCGCGATGCGGCGCGCCCTGGGAGGCACCTTCGCTGAAGCGTTGACCGCGCGGGGCGGCAGTGAATGAGGCAGAATGGCCGGGTGCGGAAGTGGAGGAGCCCTCACTCCTCGGGACGGCTCGCTTGGCTTCGACTTGGCGACCATCCAAATCGTGGCGGCGCGAGGCGGCGGCAGTGGCGGCTTCCTCGTCGGCGAAGGTGACAAAGCCGAAGCCGCGCGGATGCCCTGTGTGGCGATCGCGCATGATAACGCAATCCAGTACAGTTCCTATCTGCTCAAAGTAGGCGCGCAATGATTGCTCGTCGGTCTCCCATGAGAGACCGCCCACGAAGATTTTGCAGCCTGCTGAGGTAGAGGGGGGGGAGGGCTGAGTGGGAGGTTCCGGCGGAGGTTGACTGTATTGCTGCTGTTGTTGGAAGGCGCGTTGCTGTTGTTCATAGAGAGCGGATGGAACGTTTGGAGGGTCGGGCGTTTGTGGGTTAGAAGATTTGGGTTGTTCGGGCGGTTGTTTGGAGGGTTCTGTGTCGTTGGATTTGTCGGGAAAGTCGTCCGGGTTTACTGGTGGGTTGGTAGGGGCATCGTGCGCGGACCATTTTTCGGAGGGTTCTTGATCGCGGGATGGTGTACCGTCAACCTGGGGGGGGTGTAGAGTTGCCATGAGATGAGGTTAGGGGGGGCGGGGAAGATAAGGGAGGATTGAGGGAAGAAGTACTAGTGAGAGGGGGAGATGGATGGGTAATGTTGATGATGAAGATGATGATGAAGTTGTAGGAATGGGAGCAGTGATGTAAGGAGAGCACTGTGTTGCGGAGTTGATGAAGGTAACGCAAAGAGCTCGGATGAGAAAAGGATGTTGAGACGGTTAAATGGTGGGGGGGAGCCCGTCGTGATGGAGGGAAAGGGGTGGAGGGGAAGGGAAAGGGGAGAGGGAAGGAGAGAGGGGAAGGTGGGGTGGGGGCCGAGTTGGGGGGCTGTGGGTTGGGGGGAGGGGGGGGTGTAGGAGCGGGGGGGGGGGGGGGGGGGGGGGGGGGGGGGGGGGGGGGGGGGGGGGGGGGGGGGGGGGGGGGGGGGGGGGGGGGGGGGGGGGGGGGGGGGGGGAGGGGGGGGGGGGTGGAGTGTGAGGTGCGGCGAAGCGGAGAGAGCCGCGGGCGGCCGAGTGCGCAGCTGGTGTGCGATGCGGTGCGACCGGAACGCACGCGCGCTG